>JAKTQY010000021.1:0-112172 GCA_030579375.1 Ogataea populi-albae | reverse complement strand
TGCCGCTGGACACCGCAAGTCTCGTCGGACATGCACACGAGCGCACACGAGACTCGGAGAAGACTATTCGGGCAGGACCTTATCACGTGACTAATAGCACGTGATGAAAACACAAAGTGGTTCGATGTTTTGATCCCGGTGGCTGGTTGTTGCGCCCGAATAAACGCAACACTTATTTGACGTGCCTTTGCTCCGGGACGGACAAACACGACATGGTGCGAGGAGGATCGGAGCAGATCGGGAAGAAGTCGGAAGAAAACGGGGAAAATGGCACTTTTTCGAGATGCAGTGTAAGGATGATAGCTCTGCACGTCTGGACGAACGGCGTGGGGAGAGAATTACGTAGAGAGTAGGAGAATGTAAGCAGATAATTGGTACGGGGCGATAGGAGGGCAAGTGATGTCATAAGCAGCAAACCATACGGACAGTCCAGCGAGCAAAAGTGACTATTACGATGGTCGGGTAGCCAGTCTAGCAGTTCGACCTGTGACTGTACAAGCTAATGGATCCGGACTAGGTTGCTATTTGCATCCCCGGTAAAATGGAGCTTGTCGATTTGTGTGGAGTGCCTGTTGTTCCCCACAAAAATTGCCAAAAAAGTGCCCGGGGAACGACTTTTTCCGAAGCCCCGGAGAAATGCCAACTGAGGCATTTTCACTCCTTTACTATAGACACAACGCAACAGAACAAGAGCAGTAAGAACACGAGAGCGAGAATACGGGAGAGAATTCACGGGATGGAGCAGTTTGGGCCCGAAATAGACATGCCCGGGATAAGTAGTTGTAATGAGGAGACAGCGGGCAAGCACGAAGTATAAATAGGGCAGGAAGTCTTGTGCAAAAGATATACCCCAGATTAAAGAGTTTGAAGTTAGCAATTAATGATATTGTGAGTCAGGTTTTAGCGTTGAGTTTAACTGAAAGATAAGATAAATCATACATAATAACCATCAAAATGGCTCCTACCGCTGTCGATCTCCACAGAGAATACAAAACCTCGTTGGCTAACGAGAGCGACCTCTTCACGAAGAAAGAGAGCAGAAAGGACTCTGTCGTTGCTTCTCTCGGTCTTAACCCAGAGGCTACCATCCACTACAACTCGTCTGTGCCGATTCTCTACGAAGATGCTTTGAGTGAGAAGGGTACTGCGATCTCTGCCTCGGGCGCCCTTATCGCCTACTCTGGAAGCAAGACCGGAAGATCTCCTAAGGACAAAAGAATCGTCGACGAAGAGACCTCAACCCAGAACGTTTGGTGGGGCCCTGTCAACAAGAAGGTGGACGAGCAGACCTGGAAGATCTCCAAGAGCAGAGCGATCGACTACCTCAGAACCAGAGACAGAGTTTTCATAATTGATGCTTTTGCTGGATGGGATCCTCGCTACAGAATCAAAGTGAGAGTTGTGTGTGCTAGAGCCTACCATGCCCTTTTCATGAAAAACATGTTGATCAGACCCACCGATGAGGAGCTCAAGAACTTTGGAGAGCCAGACTTCACCATCTGGAACGCAGGTCAATTCCCAGCTAACGTGTTCACCAAGGGCATGACCTCTTCTACCTCTGTTGAAATCAACTTCAAAGAGATGGAGATGGTGATTCTCGGAACTGAGTACGCCGGTGAGATGAAGAAAGGTATCTTCACCGTTATGTTTTACTTGATGCCTATCAGACACAAAATTTTGACCTTGCATTCTTCAGCCAACCAGGGTACCACGAATGGTGATGTCACCTTATTCTTTGGACTTTCAGGAACTGGTAAGACCACTTTGAGTGCTGATCCAAACAGAAAGCTCATTGGTGATGACGAGCACTGCTGGTCAGACCACGGTGTTTTCAACATCGAAGGTGGCTGTTACGCCAAGTGTCTAGATCTTTCTGCCGAGAAAGAGCCTGAGATTTTTAACGCTATAAGATTCGGTTCCGTTCTAGAAAACGTCATCTACGACCCAGTCTCCAGATCTGTTGACTACGAAGACTCTGTCATTACGGAAAACACCAGATGTGCTTACCCAATCGACTTTATTCCATCAGCAAAGATTCCTTGTCTTGCAGACTCTCACCCAAAGAACATTATTCTTTTAACCTGTGACGCTAGAGGTGTTCTACCTCCTGTATCCAAACTCACAAACTCCCAGGTAATGTACCACTTCATTTCTGGTTACACCTCCAAGATGGCTGGTACTGAAATGGGTGTGACGGAGCCAGAAGCCACTTTTTCTGCATGTTTCGGTCAACCATTTTTGGTTTTGCATCCAATGAAGTACGCTCAACAACTTTCTGACAAGATGACTGAGCACAGCGCTACTGCTTGGCTATTGAACACAGGATGGACTGGAAAGTCTGCTTCTAAGGGTGGAAAGAGATGCCCTCTAAAATACACCAGAGCTATTCTTGATGCTATTCACTCTGGTGAATTGAGCAAAGTTGGTTACGAAACCTACCCAACATTTGGTCTCCAGGTTCCTACTTCATGCCCTGGTGTTCCAAAAGATTTGTTGAACCCATCAAAGAACTGGAGTGAGGGAACAGCCGATTTCAATACTGAGGTGACGAATCTTGCACAATTGTTCATGGAGAACTTTGAGAAATATTCCGCCAACTGTACTGAGGAGGTTAAGGCCGCTGGCCCTGCATTGTAAGGAGTTGGTACTTTTATTTTCTGTTTTTTTATATATATATGGGTGTAACCAGTTGGTTGCAAGATCATAAATGTTAATATATTATTCAGCTGTGTCAAGATTTAGTAGAAAGGCCCAGTCAATCTACCATCGACTACTTTATTTTCAGCAGGTAAATATAAGGAGTCGACTCGACATGGCCTAGCGATAGGATCAAACTTAGTATGGAACTCATATATTAGCTTTGCCAACGGATCAGAATACCATCTTTTATTATTCCATTTGAACCAGCCGACATGTCCACCCAATGATGTTGTGATCAAAGTCAGATAAGGATGCAGTTGGGTCTCTCTGACAGGAATAACAAGATCTGAGCCTCCGGTAACCGGATCATCTCTGGAGTTGATTATGAGAGTGGGAGTTCTTATCTTGAAGATCCTGTTGATAGAAGAGCTGGCTCTGTAGTACTCCGCTGCACAATTAAAGCCATACATAATAGAGGTAAAGTGGTCATCAAAATCTCTCAGCCTATAAGTCTTTTTAAAATGCTCTTGGTAGCTCTTCAAGAATATTGGATTTGTTTTTAGCACATCAAAATGTTCGTTCAGCAGCATCTTAAGTGGTATAGTCATGACGGGAGAATATAAGTTACGAGATAACGAATCAGACTCAAATGTATCTGAAGAGACAGCCAGATCCCAAGGATTGGAGATTACTATGCCAAGCTGAATATCAGAGTTTTCTCCTTCTTGGCCAAGATAGTTTGCCAGGATAGAGCCACCCAAACTGAATCCAACTGCGTATAGTGGTCTATTTGGGAAGGTCTTTTTGAGATAATTCACCACATTCCTTAAATCGTAGGTCCAAAAACCGTTGAACAGCAGTGGCGTGGTCAATTTTGTAGCACCGCAGCCACGGCTGTTGACAACAAGGCACTCAAAATTGTAACTATTACACAGCTGCTTCAACACACACCGAACGTAGGATTCGGCTGAAGAACCCGAAAGGCCATGTAATACAATGATCATGGGTTTGCTATCGTCAGAAGCGATATCCGCTTTTTCGCTTTCTGTAAAGTACCTGGTATTCGGTGAGATATTCAGTTCCTGTCCTTCAGGTACATCGTCAGCCGTGACAACAGCAGACAGATAAGCTTTGTGGCTGATAACTTTATCAAGAGATACCGAGGCACCATCTGGCATTACCAGTACCAGGCGGCCAAAGTACAGCTTATCGTAAAACCGAAACTTTCTAACACCCGCAAACATCGTATGCATATGGCCATTGAAAAGAAACGGATTGAACAGAGATTTGGCCTTATTTCTGAATTCTGGTACCGAATGTTCGATCAGATCACTTAGCGACATTTCCTTTCCATCCTTCGTACGAAACATGACCGGATGAAACGGTGTTACCAATCGAACAGTATTGATGAAGTGGAATCTAGATGCCAGGAAAAAAACAACCATAAGACATACCATCAAAGTGGCCCATAAGGGTAGCTGCAATGCGAGATCTAGAAACCGCTGATACCATATCATGGTATAATTCTTCCAAACATCAGACGCGGTTGCTAGAACAATTGATATCATATTGCAAAAAAGGTGTTCATTCTAAAAGCAAACAATCAGCCTGTATTGCTTTCAACTTGTATCTGACCAGAACTCTTCTTCTGGCCAAATGTGCTGCAGGTCATCAATATCACAAAATCATGAAATGGTCTTTTTCACCACCTGTTAGATTTTTACTAACCGTCGACGGGACGATTTTAATCATCAGTTCTTCTGAGTTGATTTATTGGTAAGAAAAGGACAACAATCAATCTACATTAGTACATTTTATGACAAGTATATCGTTGCATTTTCTGGGTATGACGAGTACTTAACTTGAAAAAGAAGTGCGACAAAATTTTAGCTCCTTTGAACATATGCTCGAGATCTGTCACAATCTGTGATATTCTCTGAGGTTTACAGGATCACATACTTGTCAGAGCTGATCATTGTTACCCCCTCACATATTATAAAACCATCACGTAACACGAAATCCTAACCTTATCTAGTTAGTGGCCCTTTCAGGGGGAGTGATTTCATGGATATGGATCGACTTGTGGTCCAAACCTTCGATTTGGCTGATTTGTAATGGAGTGATAAATATAGTTTGTGTTTTGGGATTTTCGCTGACTTTCTGTAGGATCAGTTTCAGGGCAAGTCTCCTATTCACCTGGTCCATAAAGACATCGAATTCATCAAGACCTCGAATCTTAGATTGCATTGGCTTCCAAATAGCCAGCAGAAAAGCAATTTGTGCGAACGACTTTTCACCTCCAGAGAAAGATTCCACATTCCTCAAGCGCTCTGATAATCTGGTGGAAACTTTCAATGTTAGCTTGGCTCTCCCAAAGTCAAAGTCTATCTTGCCTGTGAAACCTCTCAACTTTAAAGCTGATTCAAATACAGAATTGACCTCTTGAATCAATAAGCTCGCAGTGGAAGTCAAATTTTCCAATCTCGCCTGCAGCGAATTACAAAGATGATTATGCAATTGAACCGACTCCTCATACTTGGCCTTAACGTCATTGTAGTTGTCTCGCGCCTGAATCACATCTAACTTAGCTTGATCCCTACTCACACCAACTTCTTGTTCTATTCTTGCCAAAGTCTTTGCGATGGTCTCAATTTCCTGGTCGACCTTCTGAATGGAGTCTCCATCCTTCAGATCGGCATCCTCCCTGGAGCAATGTAGCTCGGCAGTTGTCACCAATGTTTGAATGACAGGAGGCAATGACTCACGTACGAACTGATGAAGCTTTTCAATATCGACCGTAAACTTTTCAACCTTGAACTGGTTAGTTCGTATCGTTTCCTTACAATCAGCTATCTGATCTCTCAAAGTTTCTATTCCAGCTGCCAGGTCAGATTTCTGCTTTTGAAGCTTTTTCGTCTGTTGAACAGCTGCGGTGAACTTTTCCTTCCCCTCTTCGTAGTTTGACAAGAGTATTTTTTCCTCTTCTGTAAGTCTTTGCACCTGCTGAATATTTAGCTGAATTTGAGCTTCCAGCTTCTCTTTATCCTCTAAGAAGGACTCTAATTTCCCTGTACCACTTTGTAACTCCTCCAGCTTGGAGTTAATCTTTGCGATTCCCTTCTGGAGCGTAGTTACCCTATCTCTTGCGTCCTTCACCTCCTTAATGGATCTCGCGATTCCATCACTAAATGTATTATCACCTTTGCTCCAAGTAACTTCCAAAGCTTTGATTTTTTCTCTTAAATCTTTGATTTGTCTATCAAGGCGAGCAGTAGGGTTTTCAGATTCACCAGTAACATGTATAGGTAACCAGGATCTATTTTTGAATGCCGAAATTGGATCAGTTTGTAATCTTCCATTTTTCTTAGACATTCTAAGAGCTCCATTTTGAATAAGACATATGACGGATGTTATTTTGTTGGTCTTATCGGCTAGCAGTATCTTCTCAGCTTCAACTCTGTCCTCAATCAACAATGTGGTATGTATTCTATTGGAGTCAACCAGCGCACATTCCACAGACTTATCATCAAAAACTAAAGTATCGATAAGTTTTAAGTGGTCTCCAGGAGGGACTGCATATGAATAATCAAAAACCTCAGATTTTCTAACTATCACATCATTGAAAACTTGGAAAAATCTCATTCTATCACGGAGCTCACGCGAATCAGCAAAGTTCTCAACTGTGAACACGCCCAGCTGTCTCTGCAGCAATATTTCAATTACCCAGCCCCACTTCTCATATTCAGTCTTCAGAGAAAATTTCAAACCTAAGGGTCCAGTCACTTTTCCTTTGAAACGCTTGGGATTGCTGCCAATATCTCTAGCAAGCTTGACAACGTTATTTCCAAAGCTATCTAATCGACTTCCCTGTCGATTGTGGGATTGCATCTTGTCCTGCTCTAGTAAGTTAAGTTCGGTTCTAAGATCTTGCATATCACGACGATAAGAGTCGCTACCTTCCACTCTTTGAGATTTAAGCTCATCTATCAAACTAGTGAGTTGCTGTATTTGGTCCCTTCTCTCTTCG
The DNA here is from genome assembly GCA_030579375.1 of Ogataea populi-albae. Taxonomy (NCBI): domain Eukaryota; kingdom Fungi; phylum Ascomycota; class Pichiomycetes; order Pichiales; family Pichiaceae; genus Ogataea; species Ogataea populi-albae. Next base: position 105,505 of record JAKTQY010000021.1, on the reverse strand, counting down.
AGCTCAGTCTCCTGGGCTTCTTTGGTTTTCTGAAACCTATCAAAAGCGTCACCTGTCGTATTTTCGAGCCTTTGTTTCTCTAAATGAATTTTCTCCTCCATAGTGTTCAAATTCCTATTATCTGTTGCCAGTTCATCTTGGATTGCCTTAGTTGTAGATTGCAGCTTCTTGAGCTTTGATTGACAGTTTGTCAAGCTCTCTTTGACTCGGTCTTTCTCAAGTTCTGAGTTTTGCAGTGACTCATCAAAATCCAGCAGTTTCTGTGCCTGCTCATCCTTGAGATTTGAGAATTCCTGAATAGAGAGAAACAATGCTTCTGACTGAGATTTTGCATTTTCAACTTCCGCCTTGCGCTCATTTAGTAGATCTGTGGCTCTAGAAAGCTGATCTTCTTTATCTGTCACTTCAAGCCACAGTCTCTTTCCTGACAGAAGATCTTGCCGGCGTTTCAATTCATCAGAACTTCGAAAGTTGGACCATATTTCTAAGGCATGATTCAGTTGATCTTTGGATTGTAGTAGTATCTCTTGGTCTTTCATTATCTTCTGTTTGATTTCATTGACATGGGTCTGCAGTTCTCTAACATTATTGAAAGTTTCCTGAAGTCTTGTACCTTCCATGAAGTATCGAAACTTGCCTTGGTCGGTCGAATGGGCCAAAAAGGTTTTTGCCTCTGTTTGAGTTAGTATTGTCATTGGGTTGGCAATTGTGATTCCGTAATAGTCAAGGATTTCTTCAACAGATTGTTTTTTCGTAGAGATGATTTTCCCCTTCTCGTCCTTAATATTACACGTCGGACTACCGTCAATCTTCAGGACCCGCTCGATCACTATCCTCTTTCCATACTCTCTCGGATTGTAAGCTTCTGGCCCTTCGTTTTTGAACGTCACAATCGCCCGTGCAACGTTCTTCCCGTGCATGATCAGGCCCTTCAGCGAGTTCCCGCGGTCTGTCTCGCTGGCTTTGGCTCCTAATGCTACAGATATTCCTGTCAAAATAGCGGACTTTCCCGATCCGTTTCGACCTATGATGAAATTGGTCTGCTCTCCAAAGTTCAATGTGAATGAAGAGTGGCACATAAAATTGTGAAGTTCAAGCTTCGTTATGATGCCAGCCATGGAGGGAGAGTCATCTACTCCATCGAGCTCACTCAAGTGATTCTGAGTCATGATGCTGACGGTTCGTCTCTTCTTGAGTTTCTTGGTCACATTTTGTGTAAACTGCGCATTGACATCGATCTGGGAGTCCCTTACTCGTATTTCAGGGGCCCGATCCAACTCAAACTCTTTGTCAAAATTCGAGGACGACACATCTGGACCGCTACTCGGTGTTTCAGACACTGATGGTGACCTTGAATCCAAAGATTGTGCTTGCAATGGTTCCGAATAGCTGTTGGTGCTCGACCTTCTCCTCTTTATTCCAGGCATATCGCGTGTCTCAGATAGGCTTGAATCTATAGTCTGCGCTGGCTCAAAGTGTCTGTATTTTGAGCCAAAAGCTCAACTCTACAAGATCACACAATCTCTAGCCCCTTCCTGTCCGTCTGCGCTCCAGATCAGTACTTCTTCTTCGCTTCAACCCTCAACTTATTACAATATAACAACATTAGTAACTACGCTTTCCTTATTTTGCCAATATCGCGAAAAATAAAATATAGTGCTCCAACCAAAAATCAAAGAGGTTTTGGATCTCAGTTAAGCGAAGCTGAAGTGAGAACTATAAGAGGGATATAGGGACAAATAGAGCAGAGGAGCAGTGCTGAAGGAGTGACAATAGACCAGAAATAGTATAAAGGTACCAATGAGTAAGCAAGCGCTGACAGACCTAGCGAAGTTGGACGCAAAATGGCTGCAGCGCTGGAAAACTGCTTCTCAAGGCAGGTTTCTGAACCCGAGAAAGTTAGTGGAGCCAAAGTCAAAGAAGAAGATGTACTCACTGGCCATGTTCCCTTATCCTTCAGGTATGCTACACATGGGCCACTTGCGTGTCTATACAATTTCTGACGTTCTGGCCAGATACTATCGCATGAAAGGCTACGAGGTGATCCATCCTATGGGGTGGGATGCTTTTGGTCTTCCCGCAGAAAACGCTGCTGTCGAGAGAAATGTGAGCCCTAAGAGTTGGACCAAGTTGAACATTGCAAAGATGAAAGAGCAGATGGAAATGATGTTTGCAGATTTTGATTGGGAGCGCGAACTGACGACCTGTGATGCTAAATACTACAAATGGACGCAAAAGCTCTTTTTGCTGTTGTACGAATCTGGTTTGGCGTACAGAAAGAAAGCCGAAATCAATTGGGACCCGGTCGACAAAACAGTACTTGCAAACGAGCAGGTGGACAGCGAAGGAAGGTCGTGGCGGTCGGGTGCTCTTGTCGAAAAGCGACTGCTCAATCAGTGGTTTCTGGGAATCACCCGATTTGCAAACGACCTCAATAAAGATCTGGACAAGCTCGTTGACTGGCCAGAAAAGGTGAAGACCATGCAAAGAAACTGGATTGGTGAAAGCCGCGGCGCTGAACTGAAGTTCCCCTTAAAGGCAGATACACCTTTGACTGTCGCGTCTCTTGAAGTGTTTACTACACGTCCGGAAACTATATACAGCGTGCAATACCTGGCCTTAGCGTTTGACCATCCAGTAGTTCAAGAGTTGATGAAATCAGACAAAAAATTGAAGGAATTCATCGACTTTGAGAACAAAAATACGGAGGAGTCGGAGAAGTCGAAAAAAGGATATAGACTCCACCAGCTTTCGGCATCCAACCCTATTGAACCAACCCTTGAAATCCCTGTATTTGTTGCTCCTTATGTGATTGGCTTGTATGGACATGGTGCTGTCATGGGATGCCCTGGGCACGACGTGAGAGACTATGAGTTCTGGATTCACAACGTGGGACCTCAAGCTGCGGTTATCAAGACAATCGATCCAGTTAAAAATGAATCATCTGTTGAAGACAAGCCATACACCTCCAAGAAGGGGGTGATGAATATAAATTCAGGATCTTTGAAAGGAATGACTACTGACGAGGCGCGCACAAAGGTTGTTGAGATTTTGGAAGAAAAAGGATGTGGAAGTTCGCAGACATGCTACAAGCTTAGAGATTGGCTTATCAGTAGGCAAAGGTATTGGGGTGCACCTATTCCTATAGTTCATTGTGAATCATGTGGAACTGTCCCTGTTCCAGACGATCAACTACCTGTGGAGCTACCGGAAATTGATAAATTACTTGGCAAAGGAGGATCACCATTAGCACAGATTCCAGAATTCGTGAATGTTTCATGCCCTTCTTGCGGGTCTCCAGCAAAAAGAGAAACAGACACGATGGACACATTTATGGATTCATCGTGGTATATGTTTAGATATTTGGCCACAAAAAATGAAGACGAACCTTTTAGCAAGTCCCAAGTGGAGAAGTTTATGCCTGTTGACCAATACATTGGAGGTGTTGAGCATGCAATATTACATTTGCTTTATGCACGATTCATCTCCAAGTTCCTTCATTCGGTTGGAAAATGGGACAGCTCTTTAAACGGAGAACCTTTCAAAAAGCTGGTGAGTCAGGGAATGGTTCATGGTAAAACCTTCACAGATCCTGTGTCTGGGCAATTCCTGAAGCCTGATGAATACGGTCCTAACGAGAAGGGTGAGATTGTTGTCAAACGGTCGGGTAAAGTAGCTTCTGTTTCCTTTGAAAAAATGTCCAAATCAAAATATAATGGAGCAGATCCTGCCGAGTGCATTCACAAACATGGTGCAGATGCTACTAGAGCACACATTCTTTTCCAGGCGCCAATCAAGGACATTCTCGATTGGGACGAATCCAAAATAGTTGGTATCGAGAGGTGGTTAAGAAAGGTGCTCAATTTGGCGGAAAAGCTCACCTCCAGACTTGACGGTCGGACAGCTCTGTGCAGAAAGGATTTTGATAAATACAATGTTACTGAAGCGGAATTTCACAACGAAATACAGAGCTACGTTCTATCGATTGACGATTCATATAGCCGGACCTTGTCTCTGAACACTGTCATATCTGACTATATGAAATTCACCAACAAGCTAGTAGCAGAGATTGACAACTCCAACATCGATTTATCTATACTCAGCGATGCATATCTGAAACTTTTGAAGATGATGTCACCAGTGACTCCTGCTGTTGCAGAGGAGGCTAATGAGATCCTGCAATTTTCTGCTACATCAATTCTCGCACAGGAATGGCCTGAGATGGAGGCCCTCATAGATAATAAGACCTCATATAATATCATGATTGACGGAAAGATGAGGTTTGTACATAATTCAGGAGAGGATCTAATCAATGACGAAGAGACCTGTTTCCAAGAGATCATTTCCACCGAGGGAGGTCAAAAATGGCTCGCTGGCAAAACAATATCGAAAATGATAATGAAAAAACGTGCGGTGGTTTTCATCACACGTTAAGACCATATTGAGACTGCTTTTGTTATTATAGACTCTCATACATAGCCATGCTATTTATATAGCATCAATATCTTGTAAATATTTGATAGATCAATGGTGAATACAACATTTACACTTTCACGTTCTCGTATCAAATTTCCTTATTTGGAATATAGAAGCTTTTTCATACAAAACTATCAATATCACATGAAATATTGCGCTTGAGTCGTTGATGACGCCAATGACATGGTGGACGAATTCTGAAAGCTGGAGTTAATAACATTGTTAAGTCAGCTGAACAATTAACTTCTTCAAATTTGTGGTTGCCTTCTTCCTCGTGATTGATGGACGGAACCGAACTGTGAAAGATCTATACTTAATTAAAAATGATATCTGAACACAAGCTTAGTTCATTTACAAGACCTACACTAGCCAAGCACACGACACTAGCTCTATACTCTCGTCTCTCTTATATTGGACGACTCCTTACAAACTCAAAGTTCTATGATATAATTGACCAGCAGTTTGCAGATCCGTATAAACTTGATACAAATCTATCAACCCTATGTTATGGTACACTATTTCTGACCGAGGTTATAAAGCGCAAACCCAAGATAGTTAGATACTTGAAAGAGATATATATCAGAATTGCTACTTGCCTGTTGAGGTTTTTATTGCAATTCAAGAAGCTTGAACCCCGGGCAACGAAACTGAATGCATATGTTTCAACTCAAACTGTTCAGTGTGAAGGGTCGCTTGAAAAGGAGGAGACAGAGTTTGAGAACTCCAAGATAATGTTATATGCGGAGAAGGCACGATCTATGGTTGACTATTTGTCTGATGTACGCATTTTCCACAGAATGTGGGGGTTACCAGCCCTACTATCACTTGGTATATCCGAAGTTAGACATTCTTTACTCGCCAAAGACAAATCCTTGGTGATGAAGCTTGTTGGGCTCATCGATGTAATATCTATCATAGCATTTCAACCGTTGGAGAATATCGCTTTTGCAATCCAACAGAAGTGGACAATGCATAATGAAGCTACTGCTGCTAAATCTGTCGCTTGGTACTACGTGGTATCTTGCAGATTCTGGGCTATATTTGTCATGCTAGAGCTAGTGAAGATCTTCAAAAATATGATCGATATCAAAAAAACAGGAGATAAGTTGAACTTGTTATCGAATACCTCCCTAAATCGTGCTTTGATTGCGAATCTCGCGAATCTTCCTTTGACCGTTCATTGGTCTTTATTTGATGGGTGCTTGAGCGACTTGACAGTGGGGTTTCTTGGAATGTTATCCACAATATTCGATTCTCTCAACATATGGCAAGAAGTGCTCAAAGAAATTAGAAACATTCAAGCCTAGATATACAAAGAGCTGTAGTTTATGGAGAGCTATAAAAATTTGCAGATAAAGTTCATGCTGTTATACATCGTCCATGAAAGAAGAAGACGCAAAAGGAATCAGTTACTCAAATTGCGAAATCAATTGATTAAGTCTCTCGGAGGAATTTCAAGTGCGGCATGTATACCGTTGTACAGCGTTCGTTGATATCTATTGAGCTGATCATGTTTAATCGGCGGCCACTCAGGAGTGAGCTAAAGTTGAGCGACACTGAGGATGGGTTGTTTGCCTCGTGTGAATTGGGCTCAAATCCTTCACATAACAATTGTGTTATCAACTCCCATATTCTGAGATCAAAGCCGTACTCCTTATTACAGACATCCCCAGTATAGAGTTTGATATGGTGATTTGGGTCTTCCTTTGACACTATTTCTCCTTCGATGTTTCCTGGGTACATTTTTGGATAAGACAAATGCATAAATAAAAGCTTCGCGTCATTTGACGAAGAATCTTTCTCTGCTTGTGTAGTTGGGTCCCAGTGTCCAAGGGCTTTGGCATGAAAGCTTTGATCATGATATCCAAAGAAACTCATTCGCTGATTCACCTGGTATATAGGGTTACCGAGAGCAAATGCAGCAGCAATAAAAGTGTCCTTATCGCCTTCACCAGCTCCTCCCTGTGTGAGCAGGGGATAGTAGTAGGAAGGACCGAAAATATTGTAGTACAGAACAAGAAGCATGGTCTCAACTTGCCTTATTTTGTCGACAATGAGCATCCCAGACTCACTTGAAGGGTTGGGCATGGTTCCCGGTAGATCATGAAAGTTCCAATGGTCTGGGTCCTCATTTTTTCTAAATTGTCCTCTGACAGGCCTATCTCCTACATCGATACTTGCAATTTTGTAGAAATATGGATGGGTTGTTCTTGACCAACAATCTGGCCACACTAGAAGACCCGTTTGCAGAAAGGCATCCGATTGGAATAAATGCTGTGGATCGCTCACTACAACATTGTCGGCGTCTAGCAATAGCACATTTTGAAAAGAGGAAGCAAATATAGCCAACGCCTTGTACTGGAACCCGCCAACAGGCAACTCTGCGTCAAACTCTTGAAGTGGCAACACTTGATATCCGAGAACACACTTTGCATTGAGCTCTGGTAGGATTTCTTCACAGAAAGCTTGTTCGTACTCTTCCGGGCTGGAAATAAACACCTCCACCGGCAAAGACGAACCTGTCGCACGCAGTTGGTGGATGTTAAGCAGTGCCAGCCATGAGAACTTGCCCCCACCTACAATCACAACTCCATTTCCACTAACCATGGGTCTCTGTGGATCGGAGAAAGATGTGAAGTTGAGTATTTTGATTTTCTCCAGATAATCATGATGTTTGGAAGAGAGCTCATTTAGGGTTTCTTCACTAATTTCAAGGAGGCCTGATAAGTAATTTTCACTAAAGTAGAAATCATCATCTGTGTCGAAACGTTGCATAGCCTTGTTACCATCTCTGTACTTTGTAAGAGGCGGGGCATTTGGCTTTGAGTGTATCAGCGCTTCAGCCAACTGTGCACTCCCTGGCTTTTGCCATGTTTGGGATTCAGGCAATATGGTCGGCTCTTCAGAAGGTTCATGGAACAACTCCAGTATCACCACTCCCCAATGAATAACAAATACCAGGAATATCAGAAATACCAACAACGTGATTCTCTGGGGTTGATGTTTTCGCGCCAGACGACGAAGCATGGTATGTACAAAGCAATGGCAGCTGGCTGCTATCACTTATGCAACAAATAAACGGGTTTCTGGGCCGTTTGTTCCTAGCTTATGTATAAACTCCTCTGGCGTCCACGTAGTCACCCTCGCGTTCTTACAGTCACCTTCTCACCCTCTCTCACGTCGTCACTTACCTCTTCCACACTATAGCTATTACTCAGGGCTCTTTCGTGGCAGACAGCCATAATGGGACAAATTCCCATGAAGGTGTTAGGTGTGTGGCGCGCCAGTGAGGATACTACAATAACATTCATCAAGGCATCGTTCAATTATAGCAGAATACAAAGCGAGACTAATAGAGCAACTAACAGGCGATAAGTTTGGTCACTGGCGTTTATAGTAACAGCAACAATCTAAAATACAACAAATCTTCTAGAAGACGGGAAAAAACATTCCATGCTTAATGCAATGCGTAACTATGGTTTTCGAGGAATCAAGTCTGAGGTTCGAAATTCGGAGCCCACTCCGACTCAGAACCCATAGACTCCTCCTTTGAGTCAGGAGACGGACGGTGGCTCTTCTGGGGACTGAGATCGATGGAAAAGAGTATAAAAAGAATACCAAACCAGAAACAAAGACTCCACTCAAACACGGCCGAGTATCCCCAGGCCCTGGACTCATCGCCATTCCACTTGCCCACACGCATGGACACCACATAGGCAATGGCTAAAGCAATAGCGATAATCAGCCATCCGAGCTTGAGTAAGGCGCTCACGAGGAACCATCGGACCTCCTTGTATCGACGGTAGTAGATGAAGTAAACGGCAATGTTGCACACACTCAAAAAGAAGTCAAACACAACAAATAGAGCCACAAACGTCGAATGGGCTCCGCTGAACCTTGTATCCTTGAGACACGACACCAGCAGAATCGAGAGCGACGCCAGTATTGCCCACACCACACAGAACCAGTGCAGACAAGTGGCCGCACGCCGAAAGCTGGGCAGCAAGAACTGCTTGTTTTTGGACCGCAAGTACATTTCCTCCATCATAGTCCACACATAAAACACCCCCATCACTGCTGCCCCCAAGATGAACAGCCACTGCAGGCTGGTGGCACCAACGTACGACAGATACACTATCAGATGCTCCATGTAGTAGTGTTCATGCTCGTAGTCCGGCCTTCCCTGGGCCACCCAGCAGATAATCATCGCTATTAGCATCGCCCACCATGCTGCTACCGACAGCAGCGGCAGTATGAAGGCATACTTGGGCTTGATATTTGGAATCTTCCTACCAGCGATCTTCATCCTTCGTAAACTCCGCTATTTCTTGACACACGACACCAACACGTCGGTTCAACGGTCTACTATTGTTGCAACACCCAGTATAAAGCGATAATCGTACCACCCAACTACGAAAACCCAATAAGCGGAGCAAAATCAATACTGTACCTACCTACATACTCTACTGATCACTCTCTAGTTTGCCATCCTACTTTCGTACTTTCACTACGGAAGCTCGGCATCTGGACTATCCGATTACCACAGCCCGGCCATAGAAACTTTAGAACACTCTCTGCCATTTCAAACCTCAGCCTCGATTCCCCCTTAAGGGACCTTCCACATTTGCCATGCCACAATCGTTAGCGCCGTCCTGCCTTCCCGTCTTCGGCCCGCCCAGCCTCGTTCTAATTGCTTGCTCTTGCTACCACACACACAGCCATGTCGACATCTCTACACGGTCAATATTCCAAAAAACGACAATTGCTCTTTTAGCTTCCTCAACTGAAATTTCTCTTACGTCAGCAGATGAAATTAGAGAAAAAAAAATTCAATTTTTTTTTCATTCGATGACATAATCGATGACTAAGAGATCTGAAAAAACAGTCAGATCTACTAAGAATCATTTCTTTTACGCTTTATTAGCTTTCTCATAGTGCCGATTGATCAAGATTAGATATTGGAACAGAAATTTACGAGAGTATTAATATTATGCCGGTGTAGTTACTAAGTTTTGCCGGTACCTAGACTAGTTTGAGCTCTAGGCCGGTCTAATTACAGGTTGTTGCAATCACAGATCGATCTAAACGCTGTCACCCTACCTCAATGATGCTATGTCACATGACCAGACAGACCACTAAATAAAAAAAAACAGACATCTTGGTGGTGCTTCACTAGAAGGTGTTGAGTCGCATTTGCTTTCCAAAAGCCAGAGGGTCATACATCCACCATAAAGTGTCCCTTGATATTGCAGTATGAGCAGAAATTGTCCATCGAGCTCGCTCGACAGACTCTCCATGCTGGAACACCATTTCGCCAACACCGAGGTGGTGAGAGCCGAGTTTCCGTATCTCCTGCCTGAAGAGAGATCCGACTATTATCGCAGGGCCTCGCTCATGGGCTTCAATCAAAACCAGATGGCCTCTTTCTTCTGCAGATTGCCCAGAAGAAACTAGCGGATCAGTGCAGCGGGCCAAACATAAGAGCACAGCTCTTGAAATGTTCGAGTATCAACTTGTTAATACTTGCCCTGTACGATTGGTCCTCCACCTCACCGTTTAGCTTGCTCAGTTTGCCAATAATATTTTCCTGCATTTGCCCACCAAGCAACTCCTCTAGCTCGGCTTCTGTGGGATCCTTCAATTTGAAACATGTTATAAAAACTAGGTCAGCATACACCAAGTCAGCTGCTGTCTTGCTACCCGTCGCATCCTCCTTCACGCTATCGCTTACTCCTGAAACAATGCTCTCCACCAGCCTGTCTATCAAGTCACCCTTCATATCCTGGAATTGCTTGCAGAAGTATACATCAGAGTAATCTTCGCCGGGACTTTCCTCAACAACGGTCAAATTGCTGCCAAACTTGTAGAGAAGATTCTCGAGCTCCAATGACGGCAAACTTGGCACCGTCTTACCTCCCAGTGTCTCCCAAAGGTCTATCTCGGGATATAGTTCCTCTAATGGCTTATTAGAATCCTCAAATCGTGACCTTATCATTGTCGACAATTGCTTTTCATAGGGAGTAGAAATGTGAGTGGTAAGTGACCTGAACAGCTTTTCCAGGAGCGAACCTGCCGGAATAGACAAGTCTAAAGGCTCGTGCTGCTTTGTGTTGGTTAGCAGCGCCTCAAAATTCGAGTATATAGAAACCAAATCTATTTTTTCTTGCAACTGAATCAATATACGCACTAAGTAGAAGTGCTTTATAGGAGATACCGATGCTTTTGTTGGTCGAACAAACTCATCAATATCATCAAAAAACTGTGTAACAGACACCCGGAGTTCATTAATCAAAACGTCGATTGATTCGTCAAGGAAGTTGCATAAATTGTTCGCAATGGAGTTCCAGTATTCATCATTTTCATAATCGTCAATTGACATGATCGGCTTTTTCAAGGTATCAGCAGTTACATTCAAAGAATGCAGTGACTTTAAAACCGAGTTCAAGGTGTCTTTGAATTGGCTGAGTTTGAGAAGAATTGATTCAACAGTGTTATTGTGAGACATAGGATTTGAAATCTGAAGAATATATTCACTGATGTTGGACATATCAGAAAATTTGAACATGTTTAATCCGTTATTGGTTACTGTTTCTTGTGAGTTATCAATATCCTTAAGATTGCTGAGAGTAAGTTGCGATATGTCGGAAAACTGATTCGAGCTCTGTCTGAGGATAACCATGAAGGCAGACTTCCAAATCGTCAAGAGTTCGTCGACTAATAAACTTTCTCCATTTTCCGAATCTTTGAGGTCAGCTAAAGATGTGAACTTTTTGAAAGATAACAGAGTTCTGCCCAGCGTGCTAGATAAACTGTTGAGCTCACTTATATGGGAAAACGAAGATTTAAACTCTTGCAAAATAAGAGCCCCCACCCTCAGTTTCCATTTAGCCACTTCATTATTTAGCTCTGTGTTATTCAAGGAACTCTTCAAATCCTCTACAGAACTTGCGAAATCCACTCTGAAATCTTCCTTGATATCAAGCCACTTGCTCCATTTCTCAAAACTTGAATTTTTCACCCAGTTTGAGCTGTTAGTGTTATTAGTTAGTCGCATCAAAACAGTTAAGACTCTTGTCTTGAAAATATTTAGGTAAATCAAAGTGTTAAACACATAATTCAGACAGCTCTGTAAATCTGTTGTAATTGAGAAGGTCGATATCTTGTCGAATCTTACAGCCAAGTACCATTTCAAAGCTTCCAACGGGGCGGTTTGCGTAGTGATGATATATGATACAATAATGTCAACAGAAAATTCAAACTCATTGTCGGCTACCAGATTGGCGATTTGACTTTCAATTTCAATCAGAAATTGATCTCTGAGTTTGTGAAATTTGGCTTTTGTATAAGTCACATTATCGGCCAGCCCGCCATTGCTTGCAAGAATATCTTTGAAAAAATACTCAGTCAAATAAAAGCGTTCAGATAGACCAAGGAACTCTCTCGATAGAGCCTCTGCTGCAGAAGGTGTAGAGGGGTCTTCTATTCTGACATCCGAAGAAATAGGCTGCTCTCCTTCCGATTTTTGTTCCAGAAGCGTCGATTTCAATTCAAGAAAGCTATATCTTATGTCATGAACAATGTTTCTGAACACCGTACTTCGGTTCTCCAATTTAGTCCGACTCGCACTGCTCGCCCTAATCTCATTCTTGAACTTGGAGAAATTTCTAACATTCTTGTCAGAGGTGTTCGACTTTTTAAAAGTCAGATCTACCAGTTTGCGATTTTCTATTGAAGCAAGCTCATTCATTCGAATAATGTCATCAGCAACTTTAAGTAAATCTCTGTACTTGTTCCCGACAAGGCTTCGTAGCTCCGATTTTCTACTTGAAAGATCATTGAGTAATTCATGTTTTAATGTCTTCAAACGTTGAATTGGGTAATTTGCAAACAACTCATCTGCTGATTGCTCCACAAAGTGGGCCATATCAGTCTCCATCATGCAATTAAGCTTGAATCTCGTTTTTCCTTCACCTCATCACCTTTATAGTTGCGAAAGACATGTGTATACAACTTGTCCGTCGCACTTGATGAAGGTCGCGATACTGAAACACACATCCTTACACATGGAAATTGTACCATGGTCTGTAGCGTACTCAATGAGTGCGCCTTGAGCAGCGTTATACAGACGATGCTACATGGGCTACGAATATGATGAATGAATTGTCAGAGTAGTAATGCTAGATAAGAGAATATTCAAAAAAACACACTATTATGATGCTCCACTAGACCGTAAATAAGCTGCCTGGCTGCTAAACAGCTCGCGCTCCAGCTTGTAGCTGGGCTTTCTGACGTGCATGAAGTTGCAAAGACCTCCCCTGTCACACTCTCCAGTTTCGTAGAGTCTGCAGTTTGCGTCGTCAAAGTTTGCGACCGGCGACAGCTCTGCAAATATGGGACGAAAGTCGTACCAGCGATCATTGCATTCTTTCACACACTTGCTTGCCGAAAGATCATCTCTGAACTTGACATATACATTACCACTCAAATGGTTGTTCACGTTCTCACATACTGCAATTCTATCAATTGGCCCATACTTGAGTGCCAGCTCCACGAACACATCTTTGTAGAAATGATCCAATTTCTTCTGAGTCTCGGTCTCGTCGACCTCATTTTCAATGGGTTGCACGTTGTTCGCATCATTCTGCTGCTGTGATTCAGACACTGTTGCATGAGTGCCGTTAGGTGCGGCAGCTTCCCCACTATCATTTGCCTGCTGGCTATCTCTGTTCTTCCTTAAACCTCTGATATATTTTGGATTGTCGTACAACTTCAACAAAAGTACCGTTTTCGAACGCTTTGGCCGAATATGCGTCCTCACACATTTGTTGCCATGTCTGCAGGCTCCTATCTTTGAAAAAAAAGTGCACACAGTTCTGCTATTGCCATCGTTCTCATCATGATGCTCGAAATTCGGTCCCCGTTGGCCTCCCGTAACGCGTGCTGGTCTTCCTCTATGCCAATTATTTGAGCCATACATCTTCAGAAGGTGTGCAAAAGTCGTCTAAGACAGCCAACATCATAAAGAGAAGCAGTATAGTCATCAGACACACGCAAAGACGGTCTTGTGTAATTTTATTTCATTAGTTATTTGAAATATTTTACTATCCTTCCTATTTAGGATAGATGAGATGCGTGACATTTTATTTCCAGATGATCTACTTCTAATAGCATTATAGATGTGAAAGCAAGAAGTCAATTAGTGAGTAATGAAGGAAGATAAGATAGCCTTTCACTTATAAAGTACGAAAAGAACTATAAGCGACAGTAGAAGAATCGGCGTTAAAAATATACGGATTATTGAAGTAAGATACAGGTTTATTTAAGATTTGTTGCACGATGCTATGCCTAAACAATTTTCTCGTTTTCTCCTTCGGATGAATTACCAGCTCTTAAATGTTGCCTGGTGACGTCGACCTCACCATGTAGCTCCTCACTGAGCTCCTCTAATGTTTTTCTCTTAGTTTCTGGGATCAACAAAGTGGTAAAGATACCAATCAACATGAATAACGCAAAGATCTCCATGACATGCGGTAACCAGCAGTTGGCCTCCTTGCCCTCCTTAGCACAGTTATGATTGGCCAAAGTACCGATACATGTTTGAGCGATAATGGCACCAACCTTTCCAGATGCGGCGGAAATCCCATGGGCAGTGGATCTATATCTGGTTGGGTAACACTCACCTGGAACGATGAAAGTGGTGGTGTTTGGACCAAAGTTTTGGAAGAACTGGGCTAAAATGTACATAGCCAAAAGACCCTTCTCACCGAGCTTGTTGTAAGCAAAACCAATTATACAGAGGAGTGCGGTCAGCAAAATGAAGCCCATTAGCTGAATTGGCTTTCTTCCAACGGTGTCAATGGTTGCAATGGTGAACCAGTATCCCGGAATAGAACCAGCACATATCAGAATGAGATTACCCGCAGCCTGGTTATACAATGAGTGGTAAACGTTCTTTGAGGATGCGTAACCAATGGCAGTCAAGATAGTGGCAGTGTTCAAACCAAGCCCATAATAAGCAACATCCAACATGAACCACGAACCTGCAGTACCGATCAAAATCTTCATGTGTCTCCACTTGGAGAAATGTGTGAAAAAGTCTTTCCATGAAGCCTTTGGAGGTCCATTCTGCTCTGAGTCAGAAGGAATAACTTCGGTCTCTTTGAGTACCTCTATGTCACCAGCCTCTGCGTTACCGTGAGCACCGGAAGTGAACTTAGCAGCATCGGCGGTGGCCTTCTCTAATTCTCCAGAAACATCGAATGTATATCTTGGAGATTCAGGAATGGTCAATCTGAAGTAAAGGGCAAGGAAACCAGGAACGCAACCGAAACCAATCAAGATCCTCCACATCTGGTCACAAGCTTTCATGCAGGCTGGGCCACATTCGGCGGCAGTGTTGGCAGAGATCAAGTCGTTTTTGTAACCAGCAACACAAATTATGGCAACAATACCAGCCATGAGCTGACCCCAACCCTGGTTGGCAAACACAGCACCCATGATGGCACCTCTCCATTTAGTGGTGGAGAATTCGGATGTAATAATCGAGGATAGCGGGTAGTCACCACCAATACCAATACCTTGAATAATTCGGCAGAAACTGAAAATTGCAGGAAAAGAGATGCCCGGGGCCTCGCCCAATGTGCACTGCATGATAGTAGCGGCGATCATAATAATGAGCTCGGTACCATAGATCTTCTTTCTACCCATCACGTCAGCAAGATAGCCAAAACCGAGCTGTCCGATAACTGTACCGACGGACGTGGACACCTTCAGCAACGTGTTGGTTGAAGCAGGGATCGAACCTCCCCAGTATACGTAGCCCAGCATGGAGATACCCAAATTGATGGCGAAGATATCGTAAGCGTCGGTCAGGAAACCAACACCAGCCACTACGATGGCTCTCACATGGTACCATCCGAAGCTAGCGTTGTCGATCTTCTCCAGCGCTAGCCTTCTCCGTTCAAGGGGATCTGTCACGTGTGCAAAGTCATTGATGAAATTGTGGAACGCAGCGTTTCCACCAGAAGTTCTATATTCGTTGGACATGGCAGTACAACTAGTATATTTTCGGACTTGACGAAACTGCCGTTGACTGTACAAGCTGTCTGGATGTTCTTGGCTTTTCTTGGGACCTCTTAGCTTGTCTTGGCTAGTACCGTTGTCTGGATCACTCGACTCTCTAAATACAGCCCAAACTCGCAAGAAAAGGCAGCTCAGGTACAATTTATAACTAAACCACTAATTAATTTCACTGCGTGCGTGCTTCCTTCCTGCATCCGCCTCTTATCAAATTTTCTCTCCTTTCCAGCACGGGCTCTATTGTCACCACTGGTGTGCTGGGCACGCTTTCTCCCACATGTCTGCTGCTAATTTACTGCTGCCCAGAAGCCTGCACGTGTGTCGCTCGTTCCAGCAACTGCTCTCGTGCTGTTAGTGATATCAGGCCCCACGTGGGTAAATGATTGGTGTGCGGCGCGACGGCGCAAACAATATTGGTGTGTCATGTGGCGCAGCTTCGAAGTCTAAGCCTTGGGGTGGCGTACGGCAGGACGTGACGTCCGGTGTCAACGACGGGCTTTGCTGCACCAGGACGGGTGGTACACGGGGTTTACAAATCTGTAGCCAGTACTATAAGCAGAACCGGCGAGTTTGCAAGTTCCAGTTATCACAGTCGAAAAAAACATACACTTTTCCGCAAACAAACCGCTCAGATCCAGCTCGACTGTCTGTTGGACCCTATACAACGAGAACGTGGCGGTGCGACCCACGGGTTCTCGCCTCGCTTCCTATTGCTCTTTAGGGCATAGTGAAAAATTTTTTTAATTGAATGTTTTTTTTTTATGGTTTCACCGCCACACCTAAATGCTCTCACGGCTGTAATGACATGCAACGTTTCTAGCCCTTGTAGTTAAAAAAAAGTTTCAGCCCACGAGGAATACGGTGTCCCCGTAGCGGTAATTTGGGTGTAACTCGTGTGTAACTTGTGTGTAACTAGGTCCTGGAGTTCCATAAATATGTTTTGCTCGCCAGTGTTAAGGCGCCGGAGAATATGGTGCTGGAAGCGGCTTCCAGGCGGCCGTCGAACGCGCCTGCGAGTCTACGAATTTACAGCAATATCAAACAGGCACATGAGCAGTGTCTCGTGATCAAAATTTTTATTGCTTGTCACAGATCTCTACAACACAGCTCTCATCGTTGCAATGGGCTGCGTGGCATACTGGTTGCCAAATAGCGTCTAAGCAATGCCAGTGTCAGCATTTGCATGGCAGATGGATCTCCTTGGACCGACGCGCCGATCGACGCTCGGGGCCTGTTTCAGATCGGGGAAAAATATAGATATACACTCATCCTCGGGGCACGTGTGTTTCGATCGCCTCCGACTGCAAAGGACCCAGCTATCCACTCACGGAAAATAACAGCTAATAGACGTACACAAAATACCTGTTTTGCACATCGGTCTGATCCTGCTCGTTTTCCTTCTCCAGCTCTTTCAAGACCGCCGCGGTGTCGTCCTCCATTAGCACAGCCGCCTTTTTTTTGTTGGAGTAGATAAGACTCACAAGATACATCACACCCGTGAATGCCATTATGGAGAACGAGGCGATCATAGATCTGATTCCCGTCTGATAAGAGGGCGCCTCGCTGGTCTTGAAGAAGTGCGGACCGATGATGTTACCCACAGCATACCACACCGCAACAGAGACAGTCATGAAGGTCTTTTTGGTGCTGCCAGACACGTTGGAAGAGACTAAACTCAACATTAGAACCCATGGGACGTTGTAGAATCCCATCAAATACACTCCACCAAGAGAGACATTTCTGTGTTTCGAGGAATCAATCTTGTATATCATAATCGCACCTGCCAGGGCAGGGATACAGCTTAGAGCCCATAATATACATCTGATATTCTTGATATAGAGACACAAAACAGTCACAAGGGTTCCCCCCACTAGAGCAACCGCTGCTTGGGGCGTGGCCATCAATGTTGTTTTGAGTGCGCTGAAACCAAAACCCTGGATAATTAGCGGGTTGAAGTTGGTGATTCCCGCGTTGGTAATGGACTGGCAGATGATAAAGGCAACAAGAAGGTAGTATCTAATGTCCATTAGAGACTCCTTGATTTGGTTCATTTGAAAGCTTGATTTCAAATGAGTTCCGGTCTGGTTGGCAATGACTCTCAAATAAGCTATTCTTTTTTCTTCTCTGTTGAGAAACTTGGCGGATTCAATGTCGTCTGGGAAAATAAACACAAGAATCAAAGAGTACGCGACAGTGACCGCTCCATAGATCAAGAACAGATACTGCCATGTTGCCAAAGCACCGTCGATCAGACCAATGCAGTGAGCAAAAACACCTCCCAGGATTCCAGCCAGGGTATTGAAATAAAGAGAACTTCTTAGAGGTTGTTCTTCTTTGGTCCACCAGGTACCAGAAATGATCATAAAGGCAGGGAGAATGCACGCCTCAAAGATACCCAACAGGAATCTCACAGCTGCTGCACTTCCGAAGCTGCTGCATGCTGCAAAGCACATCAATAATCCACCCCAAATTCCCAATGACAACGATACGAACTTTCCGATTTTCACTCTGGGAAGAGCATAAAAAGAGATAAATTCTCCAAGCAGATACCCGTAATAGAAGATGGACGACAAATTCTGGTAGTCAGATCCTACTAGATTCATATCCTTTCTCATTCCCAGTACAGCAGCAAAACCCATCGAGTTTTTGTCTAGAAACTCAAGGAACACCATGAAGAACATGTTAACAGTGATGAAAGTATCGATCTTCCACAGTACCTTTCTAGTGCAGTATGGGTTTTCCTTAATGTATAGTGCTAGTGCATTTTGGTCTTCAAAGCTGTCAAATAGCTTTTCATTGAACGCCACGTCATTCTCAAGATGAGCGGCAGCAACCATAACTGTTTCTTTCGAATCGGTTGAGATCATTTTCAAGCTTTTTTGATATGGCGATTTCAGGGGAGCAAATGCGGAGCTAATTTATTGTTCTTTAAGAGGAAGGGAAGGAATACATTTTCACTATATAGCTTTTACCCCTCGCTGAGAAGGATTAATCTACAACAGTTCTTATCGTGCAATTCAATCTCAGGGCATCAGTGGATGCCTGACACCAGGACATATATTGGGATCTACAGGCGAGTCAAATATGATAATAGTGGGAATTCGCTAGCCGGCGCAATGAGCCGAAGGAAACACTAAGAATTTGATCTCGCTGTTCGGCGCGTGGTGCCGAGGGCCTCAATGTGATGTTTTTTTTTTGGCTTGAAGGTGTGGCTCTTCTGATAAAATAAATGTGTTCTTCAATAAGTTCCACATCTGCTAATCACCGCTTTCTCTTTTATGAGAGATGATTGCCATTGAATCAAAGTATTTTCGCCATATATTGATTTTCTGATAGTAGCACATAATGAAGGCAAGTTCAGACCACTCCTTTGTTGAAGACAGCAGAAACGAAACCATCAAGATCGGGATCCGTGATGGAGTTTCTCTCAAGTTTGAGCTCTTTGACAGAAACGAGGCTAAGGTGTCGGTGTTTGACTCCTCAGTGCTTCTAGGTGATGGAATCTGGGAAGGCCTTAGAGTGAAGAAGGGGAATGTCCAGTATGCGGCCGAGCATCTCGATAGACTGTTTGAAACTGCTTACTGCCTGTGGATCAAAATTGGACTTACTCAGAAGGAGCTTCTCAATCTTATTTACAAGACCATCGACGCCAACGATGGAATGGCTGAGAGTGAGCATGTTCACATCCGTTTGGTTGTATCGAGAGGTCAGAAGAAGACACCGTACCAGGGGATCTCGGCTAATATAGGAGAGGCTGTGATTATTATAATCCCAGAATACAAGAAGGTTGATCCTCTCTCCCACAACGGCGGACTCACGCTCATTACGTCTTGGGTGAGAAGAGGTAACTCGGACACAAAGGATGAGATGTGGAACCACTTGTCAAAAGCCACGGATGTGTCTGCTAGCATCTCTGCCAGTTTGGTGGGTGCAGACGGAGCCTTGATGCTGGACCACCAAGGATTTGTCAAGACTTGCAATGCCACCAACTTTTTCATAGTCCGAAAGGGGGAGCTGTGGACGTCAACAAAGGACAACATCATGCGTGGTATCACCCGACAGAAGGTGATCAACCTTGCTAAAGAGAATGGAATCACTGTTCATGAGACTAATTTCACATTGACCGATGTCTACAACGCCGAAGAGGCGTTTTGTACCGGAACTTTTGGAGCCCAGGTTCATGTCAAAATGGTCGACGGTCATCTTATTGGGGACGGAAATAGAGGGCCCATGACTACTAAGATCTCACAGCTTTATAGTGCAGATTCCTTGGCTGATTCCACCAGAAGCAGAGAGGAGACGCTGAACTTTCTTAAAGGTTGAACCAGTAGAGCTTTATGTCATATATACTCATATTAGTTGTGTTTTTTTTGCATTGTGCTCTATAATAATGTTAATAACGAGACAATTATTAATAAATGTGATAATAAAAAAAGTCTCTGATAAGGAATCTCCTTTTGAGGATAAGATATCTAAAGTCGATAGACGCGAGGGAAAAGTATGTGTTTTTATGTTTTCTAAATGTTCTTCTTTAACTATGGGTAAAACGTTCTGATATTTTTGATCTCAACTGCTGGTGATAATTTATAATAGTAAACCAACTATCACAACGCTTTAACTGGAAAAAACTGAAGACTCTGTGCAAAAAAACAAACTTGTTCTAAAGATTATGGTTTATCAGTACGATGGGCTGCCTATTCTGTCCCCGACAACAACGAAGTCATGCAGCAGGTGCAGAATCAAGAGAATAAAGTGTGATATGAACGCTCCCTCTTGTTCTCACTGTAGTAAGCATAACCACTCGTGTGACATTCTTGACATGTTTAGCTACAACTATGCAACAGTAAGGCGGTTACAGGATGAGAATTATGAGCTCTCGAAGCTTCTGAGAGAGGCAGGAAAAGACCAGGGCTCGAATGAATTTGCTGGACCCAACAAAAATCTTGATGAACAGGAAGGTGTAACAACATCCACCAATACAATTGGGCAACAGACACGGCTATTGGAGTCATATGTGGCTATTGGCAATTCGACGAGGCCTTTGAAACAGAGACGTCTTGAGAAACAGGGTTCGCGTAATGGTGAGGACTGCGTAGATCTCGAAAATTTAGTTGTAGAGATCGGAATGCTAGGAGATTCGGGCAACGACAATACGGGTAAATACATTGGAAGTGCTACAGGAACAACATTCTTGCGAATATTCCTCAATCAGCTGAACATCAGCTCACTTCATGTGATCCCTGAATCTAAGGAGAACGAGCCGGATGTTCTACATCGGATTGATAGGTTCCAAGAAGCATGCCTAGCTTCAGTTGTTTATGCTTCTATACCAAGCGCGAAGATTTTGGATTACCTTTGGGGCAAGTATATTGACATGGTCCATATATTTTATCCCATTGTGGACTTGTCCTCCACCAGAAGGATTATCAGCAAGATCAAGTCTGGGGTGTCAGCTTCTTTAGACTGTAAGGAGAAATATGATATTTTCATTATACTTGCGATCTCTTCCCAACTGTCACTTGACGATAAAAAGTATTGTGGTATGATGGACATGAATAAACCAAGAGAGTATTTTGCTTCTTCGTTTCGATACATCGAAGAGGTGCTATCGACCAAACATGAGACATCTGTTTCTGCACTACTCCTGCTGACAGAATGGTGCCTTGTATCAAATACACCCGATACCGCTGGGATACTGTGGAAACTCTCTCGCTTCACGATATCGTTGTGCATCGAGCTGGGATACCACAGATCTAATCCCAAGTGGAACATTAGTAAACTTACTCGTGAGACTAGAAATCGTTTATGGTGGTGTTCTTACATGTTTGAGAGACAGATAGCGGTTCAAACCGGCAGAACGCTGAGTATTAGAAACCATGCCATAGATGCCGAGCTTCCAAAGTTCATTGATGACTTGGATGGACTTACTTTGGAGGAAGAGGAGGTTGCTGTCAACTATAAACAGATAAATTTTCAGCCAGTTTACCACCTTATCAAGCTTCGAACGCTGGGAGGAGATATCCTTGAAAGCATTTACATAGCACGTGGCAAGAAAACACCGACATTGGCGATCGAGCTGCTAGAAAAAACAGCCGACAAGCTGAGAGAGGAGCTAGATCTGTGGCTAGAATCTGTAATGGACCTGTATGGGAGCAACAATGAGTACGTTTTCCTAGAGTTGAGACTGCAATATGTTTTATACTCTCTGATGGTTTCGAGGCCATCGCCCTCTTTCCCAAAGATATCGGAGGAGGCCGCAAGAATATGCCTGGCTGATTCTATCTCTGGAATCGACATTCTCTCGCAGTTGGTTGAGAAGTACCGTATGTGTCCGTACTGGGGCTCTATGCATCTTCTCATGTCATGTGGCATCTGCTTTCTACACTCTGGCTCGCTGTTGAAGGTGGATATGGATGTTTTTAAGACCTACTCGCAAAAGGTGGCGGGCTTGCTGGTTCATGTCGCCAAGACCCCTGAAAGATATGAAAAATACAACAAGATCTTTGGGCTACTTTCCCGTGTTACGAAATCTTATCTTTCAGCGCGATCTACTGACCAAAGCTCCTGTTCGGTGCCCAAATTTGGCGAGTTGCAGAAAACCATCAATCTTGACGTTGAAAATGAGAGGAAAAGATTTGTTTTCGAATACATCAAGGAGCTGACTGACGGAAGTCCTTTCAAATTGATTCAAGATTTCCACGGTTTTTCCATGCCTCCAGCTATGGATTTCGGCAGCCCCGAGATGCTGGTGGTGGACGAGCCGCTAACGCAGCTGCTGGATCTAGTGTCTGAGAACTGGGGGACCCAGCCGCCCAGCGATGCCTAAGCGTCTTATACTAGGACCATCTACACTATAGACAGAAAGTAGCACACAACCTAAACTTAGGAACAACGCCGCAGAGTCTGCTTGCTCTTGGTAAACGACGCTTTTATAGTGTCCTTCTAAAGCTCTGCTCAGCTGGGACTCTCCAATCACGGCGTCGCATGAATATACACAGCCAGTCACGCCGTACATTTAATGGTGTTACTTGGGAGGATGATACAGACACCCAAAGCAGCACTGTAACTCCCTTTCTGCTACTGTTAACGTCCTCCACAACCTTTTTTTGAAGTCTTTCCTTGTTAATCTGCGCAGCTAGCACCCTAGCAAACCAGCTTGCCGGCTTGCACCTATATAGCACTTATGTGCTATTGTTAGACACCCATACACCGCGCGACTACTGGAATGTCGCGAACAAAATCACAGCTCCCAATTGTGAATCACACAAACAGAGAGAAAGAGCTCTGGGCCGTTTATTACGTAACACATCCGGAAATGACAGAACTATAAGACCTCCTTACATAATCAATATCCAGATTACGTAACTTCCAACGATGAATACGTAAGCAAGTCAGCCTCCCATATTTGTTCAATCTTTTTGTATCGCTACTATCGTCTTATACGGAGACTAGAGCAGCCATTGAAGTGCGAGGATTTGTCGAGTTTCAGGAGCGCATGGACGACCGATCGGATCTGGTACGTGCCAATACACATTCTGCCTTTGGACACTAAATCCGAACTTGCGCCGTGCAGTACTTGCTTTAGGGCAGGTGAGAATTAGGAGTTTTTACTCATTCGGATAGACCATTTCCAAACCTGGCAACAGCTTATACATGTCGTTCAACCAAAGTTTTTCATCTTTAGATTCCTCGGCTCCAAAGGATGCCAATGCAGCTAACTCTGCTGACAAGAGAGCTAAAATTCCTGGTGGTCTTGTACTCCCGTCCTTTCAAGCGGCCTTACCATCCGTGGGGTTGTCCGACTCGACTATGACTCTCACCGGCACTTCAAGAACATCGCCACAGAAAAGTGATCTCATAGACTATTTGGAGCACTTGGAATCTCCGTCTGCTGGCACTTCAGGCTCTGGATCGAGTTCCAAAGGAAGGCCGGCTTCTGCGATGATTCCAACACTAGAATCCCTTCTAAGCGGCGATGATGGATTGTCAGCGTCGGGAGGAGCCTTTTTGGATCGTCAAAGCAAAAACAAAGAGTTGATTGCTGCTATGACTTATGAGGGAGAGGGAACACTTTTGAACGACGCTTCCGACTCGGATTCGGATGAGGAGACAAACGTCGAGGAGGAGAAGAAAATAGAGACTACTGAACAGGAACCACCCAAGGTTGTGCCTGACGAACTGCCTGAGACTGTAGCTGATGAGGCAATTGACGCTGCTCCTAGTGTTGAGCAAAAGCTAGATACTGACGATTCAACTTCTTCAGAGGTTGAGGAGGATGGAGGGAAAGAGATGGACGCTGGCGCACAGAAAACTGAAGACAGCTCTAGCACAACACGACAATCCAGAAAGATAGAACTTCCAAATCCTCCCACTTCGAATAAAAAACAAGTTGCTTTCGATTTCCAAAAGTTCCTCAAGATGTTCAAGTCGAAGCAGTGTGAGCCGATACACAGATACTTGAAATCGTTTCTGGTCCAGTTTGGCCAGAGAAATTGGACTGTTGACGAGCAAGTGAAGCTGGTGAAGGACTTCCAAGTGTTCATATTTGATAAATTGATGCAGTTCCCTCCCTTTAATACAATTTCTGATGATCTCGAGTTGGACAATTGTAAAGAGGGCCTAGAGAAATTGATAATGACCAGAATCTATTCGCAGGTATTTTCGCCCGTTGTGCCAAAAGTGAAGCTCTCGGACCAGCAAAAAGAGGATTTGGCGAAGGACAGAACGTTCAACAACAATATCAAGCTGTACGATTGGGTGAATCTGTCACATTTGGATATACCAATGAGCCTGAATGTGGAGTCTAATTTTGTGAAACTGGCTTCCTCAGAACTGAACAAGATAAACAATTACAAATCCCCGCGAGACAAGATCATCTGCATACTGAACTGTTGCAAAATCATCTTTGGGCTCATTAGGCAGCAACAGAAGTTACACAAGATTGAGGAGAACGCTGACTCGTTTGTGCCTCTGTTGATATATGTGATACTACAATGCAAGCCGCGGTTTTTGTACTCTAATCTTTTGTACATCGAGCGGTTCCGGAACGAGGAGTTCCTGGTGGGTGAGACATCCTACTACGTCAGCACGCTACAGATTGCGTGCAACTTTATCATTGATCTGGACATGGAGAAGCTGACGATAACTCAGGAGAATTACGAGCAGCTGATGGCGGAGTCGAGAGAGAGGCTGGCGAACGAGCAGGAAGAAAAGCGCAAGAGGCGCGAGCAGAAGCAGACTGAGAATGCGCAACAGAACTCGAGTTTGGAGATCCTGTCGCCCATCCCGAAGAAGATCACCGAGCTGATTGGCGGAACGTCTGCCGAGTCGCCGTCGCAGGTGATCTCCAAGTCTGCCGAGATGATGAAGCAGTCGCTGTCGAACTCGCTGACGAACTTGTTCCAGGCATCGCCGTCGCCCACCTCGCACTCCACCGAGGCTGTTTCTGCCGGCAGCTCCAAGCAGGACGTGATTGACATCAAGAAGCTGTCTCTAGAGGAGCACCAGCACCAGCAGTCGCTGCGCAAGCAGCAGCAGGAGACCACTGCCGCCCTTGTTTCGATGTTTCCCAACCTCGACAAGGACCTCATCATCGATGTCGTCGCTTCCAAGACCACCATTGCCGGCGACTCAGCCGAAAGCAACATTGGTGACTGCGTGGACGCATTACTAGACTTGAGTGCATAGATACTTTATATTTAATTTAGCGCCCTAAAATACAATACTAATACTACTTTCTTCGATGCACCATGCTGTACAGTTCATAATCCCCACCTTTTAGCCGTCCACTGCTCATCAAACTGCCACCCGACACGCTCTTAGGCTTCCACTATGTCGCGTTTCGATAAGCTCTTCACGCTCAAATTTTCCGAAAGGGACACACACAATGCATTTTCGCTGTATTTGATGAGCAGCTCCTTTGATGGATGCGGCTCAAAGGTAAACAGAGCCGAGGAGCAAAGCGAAGGAGGGTTTGATGGGTGAAGTGGAAGGAGAAGGAAGTGGAAGAGGAAGAGAAGGAGAAAGCTGGTGGTGAGTCGAGGAGCAGGATATTGAAACGGATTTTGCAGTGTGTTGCGGAAACAGGGTGGGAAGACGACTAGAAACCACAGCAGGAGAAGCGGCGGTGACTCGAGAGCAGAGCAAAAAGGCGATTGTGGAACGACATGGGCCTCGAGATGGATATAGCAGGCCACCAGAGGGACCAACAGCGGTCCCAGATAGAGTTGGACACAGTGTTCGAAGAGTACCTGGGCTCAGAGCTGGAGTACTTCAAGAACCTGCACGCGCTGCTCTCCATGGCCAACTCGTTCGACACCAAGTACAACAACTATTTCGACGGATCGAGCGACGAGCCTTCAGAGCATCTGCTGCAGTACCGGGCGGCCCAGAACGCGAAATTGACCAAGTTGGTCAGAGGACTCATCTCCCGACACAAGGAGCTGCTCACCATTCTGGAAACCACAGAACAAACCGACTGCCTCCTCAGATGCAGCGAATGGTGTCTCAGCGTCCTCTCCTACTACTCCTCGTATCTTGGGCTGTATCACATGAGCACGGACCAGTCCAAAACTGAGATGTATCTCAGGGCCGCGCCTGTTTGCCGCGTTTTTGACCTGAACGCTCTACTGCTGAAGTTCAAAGAGCTCGTCCACTACCAGTTTGACACCTCCGAGATCAGGCAACTGGTTTCCAACCTCCAGACCGCTGGCTATAAGCTGGACCAGCTCATGGACGAGGCCAAACGCGTCGTCAATTCAGAAAGGAGAAAGATAAAAAAGAAGATTGACTGTAGCAATGCAAAGTCCATTTCTGAGCTTCGCCAAATCTCCGCAGCCCTCGACAGCAAGAGCATTACTAATTCGTTCACAACGGAGTTGTACTACACAAATGAGAAACTGTCTACTTCGCTCAACTTTGGTAACGTAGAGGCTGTTCTAATTGAGAAGGAGTCCCACTTGACAGCCATTGCGTTCTTGACTAAAGACGCAGAAAGATCACTTCTGTTTGCTCCACTCAGAAGAAATGAACTGAAGTTGGTCCAAGAGATAGAGCCACAAGTCTTCCACTTTTGCTTATGCACGGACACAGGTGTTTCTTTGTACTTGAACCTTTCAGACTCCACTTTGAGAGATCGGATGTTGGACTTCTTCCCTTCAAAGGCTAGCTCCAGCAGCCAGAAGTTTGGGCTCAACAAAGGCCCAGTCAATCGGTCTGCATCACTAGGAACAGGCATTTTACTACCTTCGGATAAGTCAGGCTCCAGTTCATCAGTCGCGCTCGATTCTTCTGCAGCACGAGTTCTTACTCCAATCACCAGTCAAAAAACCAAGCCTTTGATAGTTTCTAGTCAAAGATCGACTGAATTGTCCTCGATGAGAAGAAGGGAGAGGAGCCATTCCACCAGAAGCCGTTATGGTGATATCACGCAGCGCAAAGCTGACGCAAGAGATGTTCAGCAATCAGATAAGGAAAATAAAGCTGCTGACAACTACTCTTTTACCGCTGAAGTTGTTCAGAGAGTTGAAAGCGTCCACAGCTCTCATGATTCAACTGTTGAAGTAGCGAGTGTGAAGTCTAGTGAGTCGAAAAAGAAGAGCTCGAAAAGACAGTCCATTTTCAATATCCTGGCGAACTTGATAAACCGTCGAGAAGAAGAGCCAGAAATAGCCGTTGCTGAGAAAGAAGAATCGCGTAGTATTTCAAGCCAACCTCAAACAAAGTGGAGCACAGTTTCTTCTCCTCAACTGGATTCAATACTCAATGGTAAGCAAACATATCTACAAAGTGCTAAGATTTCCAAGTGGTCCAAAGGTAAATGGTTGGAGTTAACCCCTGGGTGTTTGAAGCTGATTAAAGTATCTTCAAAAGACTACCTCGCTTGCTTTAGAATAGACAGCTCTCATCCAGAACGTATATCAGGCCTGGACGGAGCCGCAAACATGATGTTCCTGGTGCCTTTGACATCAAGCATTAAAGCAAGAAGCTCCACCTCGTTGGACATTCATTTGCATGCCGCAGATATTGCCGAAGGAGACATCACACTGCTCCTCAGAACTGAGAGTGCGCAAAAGAGGGACATGTTGGTCAATGTTTTGAGTGTGAAAAGAACAGGTCAAATCTCCAACTCAAGCTCTCAGGAGTCAGACTTGAGTTTCAGATCTTCCAGCACTTCCCTTTCATCGATTTCATCGGCTGTGGACACAAATTCTTTGAAAGGGTTTCAGCCACCATCAATGCCTGTAGCATCTAGATCAATATCACCTTCGGTACGTTCGACAAGCTCAAGTAGCTCCTTGGGCTCGTCACCTTTGTCGTTTCCAAAACCCATCAACAAATCATCGAACAAGAAAGCAAGTTTGAGAGAAATACTTGTCTCACAAAGAGAGTCAAAATTGGTTCATCAATCCATCGTCAAAGTTTACAAAATCGGTGATGACTACAATAATAAAGAGTCAATTTACCTTAATAAAGCGATAGCTAGACTTGGCGACTTCGGGTCATCTACCTACTATCAATTTCTGCTCAGGAACACTTCGATCGGGCTTGACTTGATAATATCGCCATCAAATTTTCAAAAATACGATGCAAAAAGACTTATGATCGACTGCGTTGACTACGGAGAATCTGGCCATGACTGGTATATTCTAGAGTTCTCACGCAAGAGCGATTTGGCTGCATTTTCTCGCTGGTTCGCCAAGGACTAAGCCCTCAGAACACATAATCCAATGTCATCATAGTCTCCGGACAAATACTCTTTTAAAAAACACTTACTTACTTAATATATGCGTTATTTTATGATTTATAGGCAACTAATGAAGCAGCAGCCAAGTTTCTGCGAATATCAACCTTATCCACGTCGTGAGTGTCTTCAACTTCTCCCCACCTTTTTGTTTGATAAACTGTCTCTAATGTAGCAGCTTCAGCAATCTGCTCCAGCGTGACATCAAGATCATCACTTACATCGTTCGCTCTCAAAAGGACAACACCAGTCAGAAAAGATTTTGCAGTTAAAGTCGCTCTTTCTAACGCCACAAGGGACCAGATATCCAAAGAATCAAGGTATTTTCTCACTGTCTTTTTCGTCACATCCGACTGCACATTTCCCCTCATTCCATGTAGATCAACATCCAAATAGCTAAGTTCACACGAGCCTTGATCAGAGAACCCAGCAAAATAGTTTTCCATCGATTTTATCAACGGTCTATAAATCTCCTCCTGAGCCTTTCTTAGCTCTCCATCGCAATCTAAAACAGGAGAAAAAACCAACAGCGTATCAGTGTCCAAGTAACGCAACATCTGTGCCTTCATGGTGTCTACATCGCCAATTTTCACTTGCATTTCTGAGTCTTTCAGGGCAAAAGAATGCTCCATATCAATACATCTCGAAACAACCGAGGTCAAAGGTACCAAATAGGGTTTGATACGTAAGTCGGGCAAATTCTTCCACTCTTGTATAAGCAGATAAGCTAATGACTGTCTGTTTTTGGGGATAATCATGTCGAAACCAAGCGGAGTTTTGATAGTCTTATTGTCAAGCTGTATATGAAAGCCTTCAGGGGTTTCCAAAATGCCCACTTTTTCCCAAAACTTGCTCAAAGATGACTCTAGTTTCAATGTTTCACTACTTACCACGGGTTTTGCGGCCTCCACCGTCTCCATGGGAGCAATATGGGTGACTGATCCCAAAGAAGCTTCCTTAGCATAATTTCGGACACCTAGAAAGCCCTTTAAGGCACTTGACCGTACATATTGTTTCGAAGCAGCTCTCAAAACAACACCTAATGACGACATCTTCGCTTTCTTGCACTGTAACTGCCTTTTTAGCACTCCTTTCATACACTTTAGCACTGAATCAGCTTCTGGTGGAAAATATCCTCAAGAGTATTCAACTTGATGGGTCTCTTATAGACGCAAATAATGTGCGTCGATCGACTCACAAGATTTAAGTGTCGAGTGGTTTTGCGTCCTTTTAGCGTACCAAAGCGACTTGGGAACCTTTCATGTTGCTGTCAAACACAAGATTTTGTCACCTAGAAGGTCTATAAAGGCTAAAGGGGGACTGCCGAAGATGTCAGAAAATGCTAATAGATTTGCAGTCGATGTTCCTGTGACCAACTTGGATGAAAGCGACGACGACCGCTTCAGAGTTGACGACGAGTTCGATGATGATAACTTGTCAATAGATATCCAAAACGTGCAGTTTTCGGAAGATTCGTTATTCGGGAAACTCAAGTCTAGAGTAGGAGGCATGTTCAAGCGCAACAAAAAGGCAGGATTCCATTATCTTGATTCTATCGAAATGTTTGATCGCAACAACAACAGATCGGAGTCCAGTTTCGCGGAGTTGTCAGATCTGGACAACTTCTCCAAAGCCAAACGAGGGTTCAAGAAGGTTCATTTCATATCGCTTGTGATGGGTTTTGTTATACTGCTACTAACTGTGTCGTATGTGTTAACTGCGTCGAAGTCGGGAAAGCCTAAACAAGACGACAACTCTCAGACCAGCGAACTGAAATTAAAATCCGTCTCGTCAAATGGAACCCACAACTTCTATCCTACAACTGTCGTTATATCTCTCGATGGGTTTCATCCACATTACATTTCGCCAGAAAACACCCCATTTATGCATGATCTGATGATTGGAGACGGCTATTGTTCACCATTTATGACAGCAACAAACCCAACTGTCACATTCACAAACCACTACACCCTTGTAACTGGACTCAAACCTATCTATCATGGAATCATGTCAAACAAGTTTTTTGACCCATCCTTGGATGCAAGGTTTGTGAATACTGATTCGAACTCTTCTTTGAACCCAGATTGGTGGGGCGGCGAACCAGTCTGGTCGACTGCAGCCAAGCAAGGTGTGTCTAGTGCTGTTCATATGTGGCCCGGTTCTGAAGTTCATTTCGCCACGGAGTTAGGACCAATGCAATATGATCGCTTCAACGGAACCGAGGTCTTATCGAGGAAGGCTGACAGACTCATTGAATGGCTTGACCAACCTATGGAGACACGGCCCGAACTCCTTCTTGCCTATGTTCCGACAATCGACTCTCTGGGCCATAAATATGGAATTCATGGAGCTGAATTGGCAAGAGGCCTGACCTATGTTGACAATTTCCTCGACTCATTTTACGTGGCCTTACAAGAGAGAAATCTCACAAAGCTGGTTAATGTAGTGATCGTATCCGATCATGGGATGTCCCCAACATCACTGAACCGATTGATTTACCTCGATGATCTTGTTAATATGGAAGACATCCAGTATCTAGATGGTTGGCCGCTGTTTGGTTTGAGACCCTACTCTCACCTTGACGTTGACGAACTGTTTAGTGATTTGCAAGAAAGGTATGAGCAACACCCTCAAAAGGAGCATTTTGATATTTTCTTGAAACAGGACATTGAAGAGTCATTATTTGGTGGTTATAATCCAAAGTTCGACTCGAGAATTGCTCCTATATGGTTGATTCCCAAAATTGGCTATTCGATTGCCACGCGAGAGAGCATGAAGGATAAAACCGATTACACGCCTTATGGGGTGCACGGGTACAACAACACTGAGGTTCTCATGAGATCTCTGTTTTTAGCTACTGGTCCTTTCTTCCATTCTAAATTGGGTGATAACTTCAAGTTGAAGCCTTTTTCTAACCTTGAAGTGTACAATATTATCTGCGAATCGCTGGAACTTGAGCCAGCACCAAACAATGGTTCGCATTATCCGTCATACATCAGTATGGATAATGTCTTGAATCGGGGTTGGAAAGATGAATATGCTTATCCGAATGTTTCTTTCGACTTGCCCATTTTGAGTGCAAATGCGACGGTTGATGTACTATGGGGGAAATCTGATTTGCAGAAAGGGTTAGAAGCTGAATTACCGTTGCAATCAAGCAATGACTTGCCAAAAGACCAGCCTCAAACTACGAAGTCCACCCAGGATAGTATACCTACACCAGATGGCACTTTGATAGACAGCTTATCCACTGGGACCGATTCACATGATGAGATCGAGGAACATGGAAAAGAGAGTGATAGTGATGATGAAGAGGACGAGGAGGAAGGGAAGGATGGACAGGATGGGAAAGACGAGGAGGATAGTGAAGATGAGGACGAGGAGGAAGACGAAGAAGACGAAGAAGACGAAGAAGACGAAGATAAAAAAACCACAAAGCATTCCGGCGTTTTGGATGAACTCAAAGACATTCTGGAGGATGTGGTTGAGGATATTGAAGATTTCTTCGAAGGTGACAAGTAAGGTCTTTATTTCCGTTTAGCTTTTTATTGCAAGCCAGCACGCCTGGTCAATTAGATGGTTTGCATATGTATCTATTTATTCGCGCTTAGGGAACAATATATCAGTCTCTCAGCTCTTGTGACCCCGATCTACTGTATCGGAACCGTTGTAGAAGACAATTCCAGAAGTTGAATCTGACACCCATCACCAGCCATACACAAGCCACATAATGAGGCGATGTAAGCTGATTGAAAAATTTTCTTTTATCATGAAATCTGATTTGATTAGCCGTCAGGGTTTTACAATGGTGTGAAAGAAATTGACAAACAACTATAGATCAACGATAGAGCAATTAACAATAGAAGAAGCCAAAGTGTAGTAGCAGTGTTGAATTAGAGGATTAGGTTGGGATCTTGTGGTTGTGATTGTTACATCCCAGTATCGCTTTCTCGGGCTGTCCTGTGACATAACCCCGCAAGAAGTTAAGCCATGTCAGCGGACAGTCCTAATTCGGAAAGCAGCGGATTAGCAGGCCATGTTCGTGGGTTATCACTAAATGAACCCATACCAACAACTTCGGATATATCTCTGGTGCCTTCATCAGCGATGGATCGGACTTTGAATGCGTCCAGCCTCTACTATAACGAACAAAACAATCAAAGTCTCAACACTTTGACATCGGCATCGGAATCAAGAACTCCAGACGCATCATCAGATTACAAAACACAACCGCAGGATATTATAATGCCTGGACTAGATTACGTCAAGGAAAGTCGCAGGGACAAGAACGAGTACGGACAACGATCGCCAGCACTACTGGCTACTTCTGTCGGCACAGACATAGAGGGAAGATTAGTGCCTTCTTCGTCAACTATCTCGCTTCTTTCCCTCAGCCAGCAATTTCCGTCATCTGGGCCTGCTCAATCATCTATCGCTGTTCCTGAATCTGGTAATGTTGGATCCTGGTCTTCAAACATACAGAGAAGTTTGACTCAGCAGCGCCTACCATTATTATCACAGTCTTTGTCAAACAATCAGTTATCAGCTGCTGGCAGCAACTATTCACAAGGCTTTCAAAATCAGCCTGGACTTTATCGAAAGTACTCTTTTGCCTCCCCCACTTTGACTAGTTCCTCAACTTTTTACCAACAAAAAACACCGAAGCATAGCACATACGGTACGGGTTTATCTGCCCAGATGGGATCGCAGTCAATTCAAATACAAAACGGACTCACCAATGCATCCGCTCCAGATTCGCCATCTCTCAATCCTACATCATTAGCTGGCTCTCCTTCGAACTTTTATTTAAGTCAGTCGTCTCCACCGAGCTCTCTAAAATCACATAACTCTTCCTTTGTGAATCTCAGCGTCGCTGCTTTAACACATAGTCAAACAATCAGAATAAATTCGAGACAACCACATCAATTTTATAATAGCAACACACAAGGACAGCAACAGAATCAACTCTCTGCATCCGTCACAAATATGGACGGACGTGTACAAATTATCAGAGCTGACTCCATAACAAGCTCGACAGGTGGGAGATCACCAGAATTGGCACCAGTCTCATCGACTCTTCCTCCAATGACTCCTTTAAACTTGTCTATACCATCAGAGTTGAACAGAGTTTCGTTTTCTGGAGGGAGGGAGACTCATGGTAGTGAACGTTCTTTCGATGACGAATTTGATCGCGATGCCATACAGAGGAGTGATGATGGTAATTACGATGATAGTCAAGACGTGTTCGCTGAACAGGTACAAGATAATGATATATGAAAAAAAATATGTAACATGGCCTTTAAGGAATCGTTGTACTACTTGCATTAAATGTGGTATACAACATTATATCTAATTTTTCAACTAGGTCTGCCCTCCTATGTATTTGCCAGACGATTATACTATTGGATCATCTGGCGTGAGTTCTGTGCAGGCCCAGATATCTCTAATCAAGTATCGATGCGCATCCCACGATAACACTTTAGTAAACTGCTCTTCACTTTCTATCACCTGACAAGATTTCTTTTCCAACTGATGATCCCACTTTCCCAGAAGCTTATACTCGATCACCAGACTTTTCATTGCAACAGGAAGTTTCGCCTGCTCTGTGGCAATTGAAAGACCACTATGCTTATACGATTTGGATAAAAGAAGACTGAGAATGTTGCTTGGTGGAAACAGATTCCAAGCGTCTCTTGTATTCCATAATCTTAAGTAGCCAGTGGACATTTGAAGAGTGACGTTTTTAATGTCAATGGTGCCGGATATCTCATCGTACATGTTTGCTATGCTCTTAGTCCATAGCTTCGGAGAATTGAACGTTATCAGAACATTCTGGATTCCCAGATGGTGGAAATAGAGAGAAGTGATGGAAGCGATGGAGCCCCCCAAGGAATGACCAACGATATAGAGTTTATAGTCAGGGTACGTTTCCCTAGTTTTCAAATAATTAGTGAACACCTCTTCGAACATTCTGTTTGCTATATTATAGTAGCCAGTGTGAACTTTATTAGCCTTGAAGTACATCTTCCTGTAGTAGTCCCATTTGGTGGCCTTATACTTTTGATAGTACCTCGCGTAATCATGAGGATCTATCTTCTTTTCGACATTTTTCCAAAACGATTCCTGATAAACTAATGGCCAGTAACCGGATGCCTGGTCATGATAGATGGTGAAATAATCAGACAGCTCCAGGTCACTCCGGAAAGCCACAAATATCTTCTCACAGCGGTGGTCTACCCAAAGCATACCGCTTCCATTGAGTAGGTACTGGACCCAGTCTAGCTTCTTGTCGGGAGGTTTTGGGTTGAACCGAGAAACAAGAACCAGTTCCATATTGTCGTTGGAGATCGCCGTTGACCGCTCAAGCGATGATGGAAAATGAAGCACCGGCGTCTGGAAGTCGTACTTGGTGGTGAGAGCATCATACTTGTTATCACAATTGGTTATCTGTAGGAGCGAGGCTACTCGGTCGAGTAACGAAAAGACCTCCGGTCGTGAAAGTGGTTCTCCCTCGGGCTTGTGCCTGCTGAGCACCCCTGACAGATCCCAGACGGCGCGCACCCCTGTCCTTGGAGTGGATGCCTGTTCTGGTGTCACCACTAGTACAAAATGCAACACAAGCACAAGCCACACCCAATCCATGCGTATAGGCTGCTTAGATGCGTCGCAATACGGGGCAACCTGAAGGGATCAGAGACGTTTTCGATTTAAACGCCTGGTTCGCCCTGTGCGGCGTTCTCGCCCAAGAGTCCACACCAAACCAAACTAGACGGGTCCTAGGAGCGACAGAAAACCGGATCCAGACAACAGGTAAAGTGTCCTGAACCTGGTATGCCAGCTTCCAGTCTCCTAGGCGGTCAACGGCGACTTGTGCAACCGCAACCTGTGGTGCTCCCTGACAGGAACACAGTAGGAGCAGAAACGGTGAAGTCAAGATTACATAATACATTACCACATCCGACACTGACACCATGACATAATCCGTTACCTCAGCATAACATGCGCCACAATAACCAGATGTGGCGCAGCTAAGCCGCCTCTAAAATTAGCAGCCGGCCGATCGAATAAGCCATCAATTGTTAAGAGTGGTAAATCATTAGCAAAGAGTCTAAGCAGTACGGATTCCAGGGCGGAGGGTGCGATTGAGCAGTAGAAAAGCCGAAACTAGCGAGGACGAACAGAGAAGCGAGCTAAGGAAGTTTGATTCCCACTGGTTGTTCAAGAGCTGACAATAGAAGGATTTGTGCAGAGAGGTGTGTTGAAGCAACACAAAAACATTGCAAAGCACTTTGAGGTGATCGAGATTGATCAAGTGGCAGCATAAGTTGTTGAGATCGAGCCAAGCACGAGAAAAAATCTGAGATTTGAGTGTCGTCTTTCTGTTTGAGAACACTAGTAGGCTTTTCTATGCTAAAAGAAGAGGAAGGGGCTTCTATAAATAGACAGTTGACAGATTTCTAAGCCATGGGCAGAAGAAAGATTGAGATCCAACCGATCAACGATGAACGAAACAGGACGGTGACGTTTGTGAAGCGAAAGGCAGGACTGTTCAAGAAAGCGCACGAGCTGTCAATTCTTTGCAAGGTCGATATTGCCGTCATAATCATCGGCCACAACCACAAGGTATATGAGTACTCCTCAGATGATCCGAGAAACGTGATAGACAAATACCAGCAATGCCAGCAGCTGCATGAGTCGAAGAGACCCTCAGACTACGGGAACTACAAGCTGGTGTCGAGGGTTTCGAAGACAACGAGGAAGGAGAAGCAGACGGCTCCGCAGCACCAGCCTCTACCGCAGGGGGAAAGCAGCCCAAAAGATGACGACGACGAAGACGACGATGAGGATCTGTCCAGCTTGCATGGTACAACTGAAAACAACGGCTTCACGAGAGAGCACAGCGACGACGAGAATTACGCTGCCCCGGCAGCCAAGAGGAGGAGAAGAGGGGGCCAGCATTCGAGAAGTGTTTCGTCTACTAGATCACCCTCTCTGCCTTCGTTCAAGACAGCAATGCCCCCAAGCTTCAGCACTCCAAATTCTGTCGCTTCTCCGTCGCCTTCAAAAAACTTGCTTTCATCGGGAACTTTCAAGTCTTCAAAGAGACCCACTCTAAGTCTGCAAATACCGAACAGCGATAAGCCTTCATCCGACTCCACAATGTCCATCACAGCAATGGAGCAATCCAATAACAGCCGAATTAAAGTTGGGGACGAGAAAGCCAGAGCTAACCATGTTTCTACTGTCGCTTCGAGAGACGCCAACATCGAAACTCCATCAAAGGACAGGAAGCTTGATATATCTATGAATACACCAAGTAACTCCTCTTTCTTGCCTGGTTTGAACATAGTGACTCACAACAACCAACACACTAGTCCCGGGGAACAGGCAAACTCGTCAAATAAATCTACTCCGATATCTGCAACATTGCCCCATGGCCTGTTTTCGTCTCTTCCTCAAATGTCCCCGACGCAGATTCTTCCAACGCCCGTCTTTCCTATGCCTTCACAGTCTATGTCGAATCAGTTTGCAATGTCACAGGGATCACAATCTGGACAGGGTATGCAGGCTACTCAGTTGATGCAGCAAAACTCATTTTTCAACGCTCAAATGAACGGCAAGTTCCCACCCAAGTCTACGGGCAGTCAACAGCTACCTTTCTACAATTATTCAGGAGATACTCCAACACTCCCATCAGGCCTTACTTCCAAATACGGAGACATGTTTCCGTCGCCTAACGTGTACTATAGCCAAGAATGGTCGATCCCAATGGGTACTGGAGCAACCCCATTTCCTAGTTCTGCGTCACATCTCCTACCTTTAGCATCTACAATCAACCAATATCAGCAGACGCAACAAAATACAAGCTTTGGCTCCTCGTCAAGCGTCTCAAAGCCTTCCGGTACGTCTGCTGCGTCTACGGCAGCAACTTCTGCTGCGCCTGCCGGCGTCCAAACGTACCAAGGACCGCATGGCTCCGGTTCTGCTCAACCGGGTGAGACAACTGCTCAGGGATTTGGGACTCTGGCGAGCCCTCTACAGGTCATTGGCTCTGCTATCTACAATCAGGCTGCCCAAGCCAAACTACAGCAGAGCTACGGTGTGTCGCAGCCATCTCAAGCCCAACCGGGAAAGAACAACCTCAAGTGATCTGCTCGGGCCCTGGCCAATCGATATTTCGCCCTTTTCGCTCTTCTTCTACTTAATTCCAAGTCCATGTGTGCTTCCAAAACGTATCGTCTGTAGTTCGATTGTAGTTCCACCCCAGAAGCACAGTGTGTAGTGATCAGCAACGAAACCATCCATTTTCAGATCACGTGCAAGTCACATGACACACAAAAGGGCTAATGACCTCATCACGTGATATATCACAGTGAAAATTTTTTGTCTCTGCGAATCTGCGCCGGGAGCGTTTTCCATCACCACCAGGCAGTTTGAGCCTGGTACGGTGGAATTGCCGTAGGTTGCACGGGAGTTGGAGAGGATTGTGCGTGATAATAGACACTGGGCAGTGGAAAAAAGTGTGAATTTTTCATTCTTGATACTAACTCAAGTTGAAAAGTACTATACAATTTTGTGTTGATTCTCTTGGATACAGATTAGTGTGATACTTGGATATCTATAGAACAGTCCATCATGAAGGTATGTTGATTTGAAAGAGATTAAGGACGGGAGATTGCAGAGGGCGTACAAGGGAGAAAAAGAGCAGGGGTTGAAGTATCGACCGAAGCTTGTAGAACTTGTTGCAGCACAATATTTGGTTTTGAATGTTGCCGTGGGTGCTGTGGACTTTGAGTCCAGAGTGCTTGGTAACAGGAAGTCCAACTGCCATCGTCGTGATATAAAGATCCAATTTACTAACATGATTCGGTTTTAGCTTAATATCGCTTACCCAACTAACGGCACTCAGAAGTCTATCGACATTGACGATGAGCACAAGCTAAGAGCTTTCTACGAAAAAAGAATGGGCCAAGAGGTCGAAGGTGACTCTGTTTCAGAGGAATTCAAGGGCTACATCTTCAAGATCACCGGTGGTAACGACAAGCAAGGTTTCCCAATGAAACAGGGTGTCATGCTTCCAAGCAGAGTTAAGCTTCTTTTGACCAAAAACAGCTCTTGCTACAGACCAAGAAGAGTTGGTGAGAGAAAGAGAAAGTCTGTCAGAGGTTGCATTGTTGCCGCTGATTTGGCTGTCTTGTCACTTGTTGTTGTCAAGCAGGGTGAGCAGGAAATCGAAGGTCTCACTGACACCCAGGTCCCAAAAAGACTTGGTCCTAAGAGAGCCAACAACATCAGAAAGTTCTACGGTTTGACTAAGGATGATGATGTTAGACAGTTTGTTGTTAGAAGAGAGGTTGTCAAGGGTGAAAAGAAGTACACTAAGGCTCCAAAGATTCAAAGACTTGTTACCCCTCAAAGACTCCAGAGAAAGAGAGCTGTCAAGGCCTTGAAGATCAAGAACGCCCAGGCACAGAGAGATGCTGCTTCAGAATACGCTCAACTATTGGCCCATCGTTTGTCTCAACGTAAGGCTGAGAAGGCTGAGATCAGAAAGAGAAGAGCTTCTTCATTGAAGGCTTAAATGTCAATTTCTCCCCCTTTTCCATACTGATTGTGTCCAAAATCTAACAAATTACGAAGGATAATTAGGCTATATATATAATCTAATTCTATTAATTTTATTAGTGAGTAACCTTTGATTGCAAGCGCAGTCGGGGGACCTTAAGTTTTCTGCCGCTTGCTAGCATTTTTGTCAGCCTCTCCATCTCGGTCAGCTAGCCTCTTTATATTTTCATATATCTGTTCAGTTGAGAGATTCGAGCCATATTTGAACTTTGACTCATAACGCTGTCTCTCTTCCTTGTACTTAGGATCTCTCAAGAGGATCGTTAAGTGCTGTTGAAATTTGGATTCAGGAATAAACTTACCTGTGAGTGGACATTTCACCAGCTTCTCCCCAGTGGAAGGATCTAACTTGGTCATAGAATCATCGTATCGCTGCTTGCGTTTCAATCTAGACTCTCCAGCAGCTCTTACCTTCATCCCTTTCGGATGATTTTTCAAAAGAGCAGCCTCTGGTTCTTGAGGTACGTCTTCTGTCTGATAGACTGGCATAGTGTCTTCTTCTTGATCGTCATCGCTGTAGGACTCGTTGACATTGATCTCGTCAGGCTCGTAATCAGGAGCGGCTTCTTCAATGAGAGACTGAGCTTTTCTTTGTATCAATGATCTATATTCGAGATCGGTCTTCGCAAGTGGCACAGGCAGCTCCGCAACCTCATCTATATCGGTAAACTCTATGGTTTGCACAACATGAAAGTCCTGCCAATCTATGGAGGCAAACTCAATTTTCTCTTTCTCAAGTCTTTCAACCTTCTTGGTTTCCTCAGCCCGTTGCTTAACTGCATACTCAGCACGATTGAAACATCGGTCGAGAAAGTCAAACATATCAAAAGTTTCCAACGTCTTTATAGTCTGTTCTTTGCGATTCAATATCAACCTGTATGCTTTGAGATATTGTTGGAAATGCTTGTTTAATGAATGCGTGGGGCGTAAAAACTCGAATTGTACAGACAACTTCTTATCAGCAGACACATGCTGTATCAACTGTGATAGATACACATCTCCATTCACCGCAACAAGCTGTGCAGCCAGCTTGAGCATATCTAGATCGACTGGAGATATCTTTGGAGTTTCCAAAATGAAATTAAATGCAGGAGGTATGGGCACCGATTCTGATGAAGGATTAGCAGACGGGCTACTGGCTGTCGCTGTGATTACTGTTGAACCGTTTTTGTCGGACTCAACCTTACCCTGCTGCATTCTCTCTAAGTACCATTTGTAGTAGCCATTATAAGGATCATCATTGTTCAGGAATTGAAACCTGTTGTTGCTTGACTCCTTCTGACGGATTCTTTGCTCGAACGAGTCGCCATTTCGAAAAACATATCCTGCTGTTCTTTCGATTATTGCTCGAACTTCTGGCGGCGGGATTGTTAAGCCCTCAGGCACATCAGATGGGCTATTGAGGTCTGATGATTTGGACATTATCGAGCTTCGTTTCCCTCCATTTCAAGTCACCAGCGATCTACTTATCATATAACCTTTTGCTACTAAAACATTTGATGATGTTAAGATAAAACATCGTCGCAAAACATATCCACGTCGATCGACGTAACTCTTTTGTAACCTCCTTTGATAGAGATGGAGATTGAACACGAAGATGGTCGGAGTGAAATGCCCAAGTAAAGGTAGAGACCTGAAACTACGTTGAAGAGAGATCCAATTGAGTTATGAAGGTTCTTCTCTCAACCGCAAGAAGTGAAAGTAAGCTCATGGGTAAGTTGAGTGCTAGAAAACGTCTATCTATGGTCCGATCTTATCGGATACTAACTAACATTTGATGTTGAGGCAGAAATATGCATACAAGCTAATCAAAAGGGAAGGAGAATCAAGCTCACTGGACCAAGAAGCTCCGATCTCAAGACATCACTCTCAAACGCCATAGTGGAGAGAATAACGGAAATTAGACTGGATGGAGTAAACTTCACAGCAATAGCTCGTCAGCGTGGACTCATAGACATCTATTCGGAACAAGAGATAGAGCCCCTCTTCTCACTCACGGAGAACATTCGGCTTGCTACAGATTATATCATAGCCCTGAACTTTGTGGATCATTTTCTGATCAGTTGCAGCAACAGAGGATTGGTTTCCGTCTACGATTTGCGTAAACTGATTGAGTCTAAAGACAGTGAAAATGGTTTCTACATTCTGATCAACGAGCCCATCGAATTTTGCCATAACTTCGAGGGTAAACCCTTTAAGTTTGTTACAGGGGGATACAATAACAACCTTGAAATCTACGACTTTAATAAAGACTACGCCAGTTTCGTGAAACAATCCTCAAACTCAAACCTCCTTAAAATATGCAAATCCATCATAACCACGCGACCCGTTTTCAAAGCATGTAATACTAAAGCACATGGAGACTTTGCATGGTTGAAAGATGCTACGCTGATTGAAGAGAATGATAAAGAGTACGACTTAACCGTTGCAGCTGTGACAAAGTTTGGAAAATTACTAGTATATAAGCCACTAATAACAAAGGTCCCTGTTCACACTTTTCAAATCTCAAATCATCCGATCAACACTGTGATTCATTTAGTGAAAAGAAAATTGCTGTTCATAGATTCCTTTAATCTAGTTGGGATCATTGATTTAGCTGTTGAGAGAATCATCAAAACGTTTGAACTACCAATGATTGGATCAATATCGGCCTTTGAGTTGGCTAGATTGCGTGACTCAACTTTTTTACTCTTCATTGGTTGCATCGACAAGTTTTTAAGAGTATATCGATTGAGCATGTCAGATTGCTCACTAAGATTGATAAACGTATCCAAACTAGCCTCAATCGTACCTTGTCTACATTTTGTTGATAACAATAGCGAGATAGACCAGTTGTCATTTGATTATTATGAGAGAAAGAAGGGTCTGTAACTCTCGATAATAGCCGCTCCATAAGTAGGACGTACAGGAAGCCTTCGCAGGCTTGCAGGCTCGGCTTGCTGTACTACTATTGTTTCGCACTTTTGACTATATTATGTATATAATGACACCTATAATGAATGGAATTTGAAATGGTAAGCAATATAGGTAACTATTTTTGTCCCATTACATCGACATACCCTCTGCGAGGACCCCTCTTTGACTTTCTGACAGTCGACATACTCAGTAAGTCCTCAATATTATTGGCAACCGGAGGAGACGTATTGGAGTTTGCTCTTCTCGCAGCATCTGGTGCCGTTGGTGGTTCTCTAGGTGGTCCCCTACCAGAAATAGAGGTATCAGGAGGAGGGGATGTCGCAGGTGAGCTGAGGTCACGAACTGTTTTATTCTTTAATAGAGGAGGGGGCGCCGTTTCAGCTACCTGCTCTTGTAAAGATACTTTTTTGTTGACCCACCGTTTTAACTCCTCATCA
Source organism: Ogataea populi-albae (assembly GCA_030579375.1). Taxonomy (NCBI): domain Eukaryota; kingdom Fungi; phylum Ascomycota; class Pichiomycetes; order Pichiales; family Pichiaceae; genus Ogataea; species Ogataea populi-albae. Next base: position 63,229 of record JAKTQY010000021.1, on the reverse strand, counting down.
TAGTAGAATGAACTTTCTTCACCCAACTTCGCTTTAACAGGTTTCAAAGAATCGTCATCCTTCTTTTTAGCTAGCCAGCCGAACCAGGAACTTCCCTGTCTATGTTCTCGTTTATGCTGTTCTTCTCTATTTCTCTTCTCTTCTTCCTCTTGATGCTTCTGTTTTTCGAGCCGTTCTTGTTCTTTCTTGTTTTTCTGTGCTTTCTTAGCATCATAGTCTTCATCTTCATCTTCAACTACATCATCAAAATACTCATCATCATTCGTTTCATCAGCATAATATCGCCTTTGGTCGTGGGACAAAGTACCAACTGGCTTTTCAGATCTATCCTCGTTCGAAACATTGAATGAAGAGGGAGGGTCAAACATGGTCCTTAAATGATTAGCCCCACTAAGCGAAGCAGCAGGATTGAACAAATTGGAAGTTGGAGGAGGAAGATCTTCTGGCTGTAAGTTTGGCGGTGACCCAGATGATCCAGTGGCCATATCCTCAAGTCTCTCTGCTTGCTCTGCATACAGAAAAGAGCCTCCATTCTCAGACTTGCCATCGATATTTTGTACTTCACTTCCATTCAGAGGACTAGCTTCATTCACTTGTGTTACTGGAGTCGGAACACTGTAGCCGCCATAACTGTAGAAGTCAAACTCGTCTATATTTTCAGGTAGACCTATATTTTCAGGTAGACCTATATTGTCAGAGATTATATGAGACTCCTCTTTCGTGCCAACAGAATCTATAGTCTCTGCCGAAGCTTGTGTAGATATGCCGGGAGCATACTTACTCTCCCGTCTCGTCGTGCTGCTCTTTTTGGTGACCGACGCATATGGATTAAAGGGTCTTGAAACACCTTTCGCTGGTCGATGACCTCGAATAGTATTAGTCACAGAATATTTTGAAGTCTCCCGCATAATAGCTTCACCATTTCCACGATTTTCAGACGTTGCAGACGTTGATGGAAGAACATGATCATCATGTCGAGCTGTTTTCGATATTGGCTCATTTGAAAACGAAGAGGGTTTTGTGTTTTCAGCAATACTTGAACTGGTAACAACTTCTACCTCGCTCTTTTTGTTAATCATTGTTTCGTTCTGGGAAGGCCCAGGATGAACGTGACTAACGAAATCAACCACATTTTCATTTGGGTTTGCTGAGGAATCATTTTCATATGGCATTGCAGCACCGTTTGTTGGGGAGACATTTATTGAGCTATAATGACTTCCAAATGGCGTATGAGCAACGGGCTGTCGTATGCAGCTTTCGGATTTGATAGAAGAATCAGTTGTAGCAGAGTTTTCAACCGGATAAGTTAAAGATGTAGAGTTCTCGAATGGATACTCCGAAACACTCGTATTTGGGAGGGACTTAGAAGGATTGAGAGTCGATCTGGTCTCCGCAGAACTATCTTCAGAAAAACCATAACTCCTCTTCACAGGATCTGGAGAGGACATCCCTAAAGGATCAACTTGCAACGACATCATTAGATTATCTGACGAATGGTGCACTTGGCTTGTTTCCATTACAGAATGGAAGTAGCCGTCGGGCTGAGAAGAGATATAAAACCCAGTCGAGGCCTTATTTCTAATGGGCGAAGAATGAACACCAACAGAAGTACTCGAATGAGGAGATAATTTTGATGCCTTTGCGGCGGAAACAGCTATACCACCTAGAGGAGGAGAATTCAAATTTGTAGTCGACGGAGAGTCAGATTCCTCCACCAACGGGAGGGCCACAGTATCATAGTTGGGTGGTGCATAAATGTTGGATTTCTTCTGTTTTTGCATCTTGGATTGCGAGTGAGGATGATACATGTTTGATGAAACATGAACTATAGTTGAGTTCGATGACGTAGTTGGTGCTGATTGTGAATGCGAAGAGGAAGAATAGGGGCCGACCGATGACGACGCAGGAAGAACACTCTGGCCAGTCATGACGGGCTGAGATTGGGGCTGCATAGAATGCAAATCAATAGTCGAAGGATTTCTTGAGGGAGCTGGACTATACTTTGCAAATACACCTTCTGATTTGGGCTTTTTAATATCGTTTTGTAATTCCTCACCGGCAACAAACTTACTGAACGATTTATCCAGTTGTCCCCACACACGGTCCAGACTTGGTCTGGCAAGCTTACCTCCAAACCACCCAGACGCATCTTCCTGTGTTTGTGACAATCTTTCTATTAATTGCTCCTGAGCCAAAAGAATCGAGCTGTCACATTGACCTTGTCTCGATCTGATTAACGAGTTTGTTAAGTCAATGTACTTTTTGGCTTCTACGGTTGCACCGATATCGGCCAAGTAAGAGGCATGACTGATTTTTATGGAAAGCATGTGAGGAAAACCTGCAAGTAGAGCTTGTGGCATATTTGATGATGATTGCAAAACAAACTCATATATTTCCTCCACAATAAGGGACTCAATATCATTCGCAACATAATACTGATTCGGTGGAGCCAGAGGAAGGCCTGACAGGAGCAAGCAAATTCTCCCATATATTCCAAAGCCAGATTCACTCAAAGCTATACTTAACTGAAGAAGGAAGTTGCCAGGATTTTGACTGTTAAGAAGAATGAAAGGAATCACGGAGCTGAAATTCTCAACAACCCACTGCTCCTGACCAGCAAATCTTTCCGGTGACATGGCTTTCTGGTTCATGAAGCCCAAGCAAAAACTAATATTCTGTTGGACAACATCACTCTTGTCAAAGTTCAACGAGGTATACATTTGAACAACGTCTGAGAAGCAGTCAGGGCCAATCATATTGGCAATTACTAGAGTCATTGCCCAGTCTCCTTCATTAGCCGCAAAGGATAATGCACCATATCTGTTACCCTCTTCTAACATCTTGTGCACATTGATCAATCCCATATTATCCAGTTTGTGAGCGCTGAACGGCTTTTGATTAGCAAACTGACGAGGGGAGTTTACAAGAGTATCCAAGTTAAACTTAAATGATTTTTGTTCAATTCTGACATTTAAAGATGGATTGAAAACTTTGACAACGTTTCCAAGATACTCTTCACTTTTCACGAAGTCACCCACCTTATTAACGTGATTGACAAGCACTCTCAAGACTGCCCATAACAACTGAGAATCGGTGGTAAACGGACCATCGACTTCGGTTCCTGATAATATTAGTTTATCACATATCCATTTATCGAGATCCTTTTTTCGAGTCTTATTTTTGATCAGAGGACCAGGAAATTGCTGCACATGACTGCTCTGCTTCAAGACTGAAGAGAAATCGACAATGCTGACATTGAACTTTTGCCGACCATAACCGTCAGAAGAAGGGATAATGACGGCCGATTTGTTTGTACCACTGAAGCTAAATAGTGGCCACTGCCTTTTGACCAAATTTTCAGGGTTCACAACAACAGGAGCAGGCGTAGAGTAAATCATGGCACTTGCTGCTGCCAGAGATCTTGGAGGTAAAGATCCCCGTCTAGAGGGTGGATGCGTGGAACCTCTGGTAGGTGGTAAATGCGATCCTTTACGATGAGAAGACAAAACAGGAGATGCAACGTCGGGTTTTATGTTATTTCCATAAACTGAGTCTAGTGGCTGCGCGTGAATCTTGTTGGCATGAATATTACTGTCAGGAACTGGTTGCACTTTAGAGTTAGATGGGTGTCCAGGCACATAAGGCGAGTATTTGTTGGGTATCGACTGGTGAGGAGGTTGTTGAATTCCAGTACCTAGGCTCGATTCTGTACCATCATGCTGGATATCAGCACCAGCTGATGACCGGTTATATTTGTGACCAGGGATTCCTGGCTGAAGACCTTCTTGTGAAATAACTGGACTGACCAGATTCTGTATTGGTGACTTGTGAGGTACTGGTACAACATTTGGATCAATTGAATGATTTGACGACATTGAGAGAGTTCGGGCATGTCCTCCCACTTCTGCTGGAGCATAAGGATTTTTTCTATTTCTTCTGTTAAGCAATGAAGGTGGGGCAGGAGATACAGATGGAGATATTGCTTGCCCTTGCTTGAAACCTTGAGGGTTATAAGGATTTGATGCAGGTAATGATGACATCGACTGCGGTGTATAGGGGTTCAACTTCGCCGTTACCTTGGGTGAAGATGATGTGGATTTGCCATATGACTGTGATGGTGGTTTGTTGGTCTGCGGCGTTGTGTAGGAACTATATGAGCTATGATGTGAATTAGCTGCCGCTGAAATTTCAATGGACTCATAGGGATTTTTCAAATGCAAGGAGGATACCTTTTTGTCCGAAACCGGCAGCTCTTCAAAAAAGCTTTTAGGAGGCATCGAATCACGGCGTGGAGGCTCACTTTGGGAAGCAGTGCGTGAGGACTCTAGACCGCTGACTCCAGGTGGAAGTGACACAGTCGAATTGAGAGGAGATTTGAGATGACTCTTTGCTTCAATAATAGTGTAAATATTTTGCTTTGGAGCTGGGGCTTTGGAAACATGATGATGTTTGGCAAGAAGATCAGCCGGAAAATCATAAGCATCCGTCTTCTTCTTTTCTTTCTCTAGCCTCTCAACGAGAGAAGAGTTCTTAGGGAATACTTGTGAGTCACCAGCAAGCTGTTGTGCACCCAAGCCACTGACAGAAGAAAATGATCCATTAGGGTATGAGCGAACACTAGATGATGAAACTGATTCTTTCGGTGGAGCGTACCTCGAATTAAGCGGCGAAGCAAATGCATAATTTGATACATTGCTTTCTCCCTTATGCACGTTTGGTTCTTCATCATCCAAAAATTCATCATCCATTATATCATCAAGAAGGATTTGGTTATCTTTCTCAAGAAAGCCAAGCTTGTCAGCAACAGATGATACATCCTCAGTTTTGGTTGCGATGGACTGCTGTTGAGAAACAGCAATCACATCTTGCTGTGAAAGCTCATCAGTAAATAGTTTCCCAGGCGAATTTTCGAAAAGAGCGCTTACCGCTTCAACTTCATTTTTTCCGTTTTCTTCCCCTTCTTGCATAGATTCCTTGGCATCAGCCTCAGAAACGTCAGAATTTCTGGAACCGGCAACCGTTTCTGTAGGATTCGTAAAGCTAGATTCCCAAGGCATCTTTTCTTCCGATTGGCCATTAGTATCCCAAGATAAATCTTTGGGTTCAGAAAAATTGCCCATTTCACCCTCTTTTTGAAGATTTTGGTCGATTAAGAGATCGCCGGACACCTCCGCAGTAGTGGCATCAGATTTATCCCCATAATGGTCGCTTTCAGCCATTAATTCAATATCACTGCCACCGCCATTGACAGCTGTAGAGGATGTATTGGTATCAAATGGAGCCAGTGCGTGTTCATTAGTTCCCGAGTCGGGGAGGTACATCTTCTCTTCGAAGTCTATTTGCTTCTCTTCCGTCAAGCCATTAGACTTCAAGCCCTCTTTGTCATCTACACTATTCAAAACCGTTGAAACACCATTCACTCCAGAATCTGCTTCAATAGTGTTATCATCTGGTGTATGTTGTTTTTCCACATTTGTCATCGAAGAATCGATGTCATCTTGTCTGAACTCTGCTGAGTTTAGTAAAGAAGTAGACAGCATACTCGGTCCATCAACAACATCGGCATCAGGCAAACTCAGCTCAGTAGGTGGTGCGTTATTACTATTGTGATATATCTTACTGTCAGATTCTTTGTCTTCAACTTCTTTCAAGGAATTGTTGGTTGTGGCGTGTGATTGTCGCGGGGAAATTGCCTCAGTTGTTTCTTCACTAAATCCAAGCTCGACAGACTCACTTTCTGGTTTTACCTCATCGCAAGAATGCTCTTCTGATTTGTGTGACTCAGCTGGGATGTGCTGATTAGATGATTGAGAAGAAAAACCTTCTGAACCGTTATCAATTTGAAAGTCGGTCGATCCGGCGGCCGCCTGAAGTTCTGGTACAGAGGATATCATCGGTGATTCATTCACGGCCGACTCCGCACTTACAATGCTGGGTTTGACCGGTGTATCATGCAAAGCAACATCCACTTGATCCTCTATTGATTGTTGTGATTGATCTACCTCTTGATTTTGAGTGTAGGAAGGCACAATTGGATCAGATTGAATAGCAAATATTTCCTCTTCAAAACCTACTTTATCAACAACCTGAATTGAGTCGCTTTCATGCTGTTCCAGTCTATGGTCTTGCTCTTCAATCTTCACTGGATTCGAAGCTACGTCACTATCATGGTTTTCGAGATCTGAAGCTAACTGCGCCAAATTGCTATCCTCGGCAGCATCCTGATCTTGACGATCTGGTTCCATCATTTATAAAGCTATACCCAAGGCGCAGCCTATATTGATTGCTGTTCACTGACTATGAAGACTTCGAAAACGTCTATAGATCATGTCTTGTCCTTTGACCGAGATTTGTAGTATTTGTTCACTCTCATAATCTGCCAAATTTTTCAACGGTCCCCTTTGATGACATAATCAGAAATTTATTTTCTTGACTTACAAACTTTTTAAATCTAAAGCAATTTCACCAGACGATACCAGCTTGAAGGTTGTGAACGGCGTTTAATACTAACAGTGAATCATAAAGAGCGAGATCTGGGCCATTTATTGAAGTATAGAAAACAGTTATGGCTGTAGGAGTTAGAATCAGCGAAAAAGGGCCTTCAGAAAAAGAACGTTTTGTGCAATGTTGTGGAGATATATCCTTGGAGCTTGTTGCATCTTTAAGCAAGTCCAAGGATATCAACCTTAATGGCCTGATCATCCGCTACTCCAAGAAGTACAAGCTGAGACATCAGCCAAGGCTTACAGACATTATATCATCGATCCCAGACCAGTATAAAAAATATTTACTTCCGAAATTGAAAGCAAAACCTGTGAGGACTGCTTCAGGAGTGGCTGTGGTTGCCGTCATGTGCAAACCACATAGATGTCCACATATCGCATACACAGGAAACATATGTGTGTATTGCCCTGGAGGACCTGATTCTGATTTCGAGTATTCCACGCAGTCATATACAGGATATGAGCCTACATCAATGAGAGCCATCAGGGCCAGATATGATCCTTACGAACAAGCCAGGGGACGAATTGAGCAGTTGAAACAGATCGGTCACTCAATTGACAAAGTTGAGTACATTATCATGGGTGGCACCTTCATGTCACTTCCAAAGGACTACAGGGAAGATTTTATCGTTCAATTGCATAACGCTTTAACTGGCTACAACGGTAAAGATCTCGATGAAGCTATCAGATTTTCGCAGCAATCTCTGACCAAATGTGTTGGTATCACCATAGAAACCAGACCAGATTACTGCACAGAGACACATCTCAATGACATGCTCAAATACGGATGCACTAGGCTGGAGATAGGGGTTCAATCTGTGTATGAAGATGTTGCAAGAGATACAAACAGGGGACATACTGTCAAGGCTGTTTGCGAGACATTTGCCTATGCAAAAGATGCTGGATATAAAGTTGTCTCTCACATGATGCCGGATCTTCCAAATGTCGGAATGGAGAGAGATTTGGAACAGTTCAAAGAGTATTTTGAAAATCCTAACTTCAGAACTGATGGCTTAAAACTATACCCAACACTAGTTATCAGAGGGACAGGTTTGTATGAGCTGTGGAAAACAGGCTTGTATAAATCTTACAATGCAAATATGCTTATTGACTTGGTGGCTAGAATAATGGCTTTGGTGCCTCCTTGGACAAGAATCTACAGAGTACAAAGAGACATTCCAATGCCGTTGGTCACTTCTGGTGTTGAAAATGGTAACCTCAGAGAATTAGCTCTTGCTAGAATGAAAGATTTTGGAACCACTTGTAGAGATGTTAGAACAAGAGAAGTTGGTATACAAGAAGTGCATCACAAAATTCAGCCTGACCAAGTGGAGCTGATAAGACGCGATTATTATGCCAACGGAGGGTGGGAGACCTTTCTCTCATACGAAGATCCAAAACAGGACATTTTGATTGGTCTACTGAGATTGAGAAAAGCCTCCAAGAAGTATACGTATCGGAAGGAATTCACAAAGGCACCCACCTCTATAGTGAGAGAGCTTCATGTCTATGGCTCAGTAGTTCCCTTGCACTCTAGAGATCCAAGGAAGTTCCAGCATCAGGGTTTTGGAACTTTGCTTATGGAGGAAGCAGAAAGAATCGCAAAAGAAGAGCACGGATCTGCGAAGATAAGCGTCATATCTGGAGTTGGTGTTCGAAATTACTACAAACGATTAGGGTATAATTTGGACGGGCCATTTATGTCGAAGATGCTAAACGGGGAAGAATTTTAATCAGAAAGTAATAGTGTCTATTATGCGGATATTTGAGATGCGGGCTTCTTATATAGACTTATAATGAAGTCATCATAGTTATTGCTTGAATGATGTCACAATACTGGAACAAATTTGGACGTATTCTTTCAAATCATTTGCTGACCTTTTATTAGTTCCACTGAAAAACATCCTCCATTCCGTATTTGGAATGCAATAATTACTGATAGACCTTTCAAAATACCACTTATTAACAGGATTGGTTGTTCTAGAGCGCCAGACGATCTCTTTTGGGAAATTAAGCAAAAGCGATTTGAAAACTATGTCTGCTATTCCAGGGATTCCTTGCAACTTTCGCAAAACCGCAAACTTGTCAAGATATGCAATAGATCGTCCCTCAGTATTTGATTTTTCCCAAGTGACAATTGCTCCTCCTTCGTAGTCACCAGCAATAATAACAGCAGCTATTTTACCATTGATTCTACTTAGATAGTGATCCAAATCTAGATCACGTCCGAACGAGTCATCAATCAAATGCTTGAGTTGCCCTATGCTCAAATATCCTTTTCTATCCAATTCAAGTAAGTCAAGACCTTCATTGCAATTTTGAGAGAGATAAACTTTTAGTGGTATTCCTCTTTTGAGAATAGTGGTATTTAATTGAGGAGTCTTTTTGAGATTTACTGGTAACGAGGATGAAATAGTAGGTCTATCGGTAAGAATATTGTAGATGATCGGATTAGTTGTTCGCTCTTTGTGCTTCAACGTTGCAATTGCCGGGGTTGTTATCAGCCCTGTAGAGTTGGGCAAGATACTCAGTAGCTGATTCATTTCGAATAGATTCTTTTTGTGAATGCCACTATGGTTGGAATTAAAATTTCCACTTTCTAGCTCAAGTAAAATATCATGATATTCTTGAGTTAAATTGATATATACATGGCTTGATTGAAACCGTTCCAAAGAAGGGATACCACCGAGTTCTTCCAGATAAATGATTTTCTCTATAGTCAAAAGATCTTCTGTTGTTCTGTTCCCCGATTTGAAATCGGTGTTGAGTGACTTTAAATTTTGTGAAAGAGCCTCCAAGATCTTGAAACTGTCTGTCACCAACTCCCGATTTGTCTTAGAATCCACTGCGATGGGACAAACAACCGGAACTATCCCTTGAAGCATTGGTATAACCAAAAGCTCTGGAACCGAAAACAAGAAATTTTGCGATTCGGTATTATAATCAAACAAAGAACGGATGTTTCTCAGCTCCAGGTCACCATCTGACTCCAAAATAGACGATAGTTTGTCCGCCTGCTGTTCGATCGACTCGACCTTGAGGGCCAGCGGTGTGGCATCTCCATCCCGCATCTTGTAGTGAGAATTCAAAACAACAATCGGTGATACTCCTAATAGCATCATCTTCCTGATAGTCAATCCGATTCCCTTCAAAGTCTCAGGTCGCAGCTTGTTCAAGTTTGGTAGCTTGATGAAAGCCACGCGTAAAGTACCGGGAAGTTGAATCTCACTCTTGCTCAGCGAGGAGTACAGGTCGGAATCGGAAGATTGCAAGTTTATCTGATCTCTATCTGAGTACTTTGTGAGTAACGAATCGATTAGGTGCTCGTACTTCTTGTTCTGACCTGATACCACTGTTGATTGGGATGATATCAGTTCAGTGCTATTCCTGTAGATGTCGTTCTTCATCATAAGCGGATATTTAGCAAGATAGCTGCGTGCTTCTCGCTTTGTTGCCGTGCTATGCAAAATTGTAAGGATCAATTCTTTCTTCTCGGCAGCCAGCTTCTGGTGCTTTTCAAGGTTGGAAGTGAAGTGTTCCAACTGTCTTTCAAGACCCAAATATCTACGACCCATTACATGAATATTTTGCAATTTGGACGCCATGTTTACGCTGGTACATCGCCAGCGCCTATAAAGCACCATCTTTGCCCGTCAGGTCTTTATCAACGCCCCAGGAGGTCTTTTCAGTAAATCTCAACTGCCCTTGATGAGCGAAAAATGGCTTTTTCCAGATTCATGAAATTTATTTCTCCACAAAATTACCCCTCATACAATGACTCATGATAAGTTTGGAACTCTTTGAAATGGTTTAACTGGCTTCATTTACCAGATTGAAGACATGAATTATGCGTTTTTGCCAGTGTAGATATCATGAATCCACCAGGTTGGTTCTTAGTAATTACCCAGTAGCGTACTAGAGATCATTCATCGTTGATCAGTCAACCACAGACCCGCCAATGGGTCTCAGTGAATTCGTTGGGCTCTTTTTGGCTCTTTCTAATCCATTGAAACAAAAATGATGCTATCCGGATCAAAGATTTCCTTCTTCTTGTGCGAGACTCAACGTTCGACACCTGAAAGTCTCGTGTCGGCTGTTGTGCTCGTGATTTGATCATGAGTTGATCATCCTTCCTTAAAGGGAGAGCGACACCGCCCGAAACTTGTTGCGCCACAGAGGCTGGAGAAAAAAACTGGAGATGTGGCTGGTGATCTGTTGCCTGATTTTTGTCGCATTTTGACTGGCGGGACAATTGAGTAAATGACTAGTGAACCAAGGATCATGGTTTAAAAGTTTGAGTGGCGGAATAGTGAATTGATCTAAACTAACATACGTATTGGACATCAGTCATTTCTACCGGAAGGAGATAATTTAGAGGGTTGCTTGTTGTTGCATCAGGGATCGCATGTAAAAAGCAGCACCACTGTTATCTAGCATTTCACTATAAAACTTACAAGCTCATATCGAGCATTCACAATGCCAAACGACGGGTTACTGCAGCCAAAGCCAATAAAGCCAACAAATACAGGATTTGAGGAAGATGGTTCCATCCCTAGCTTCCAGTCAGACCTAGTTCCACCACCTGCCTGCGCGACACCGCTGGAAAACTTCTTGAAACCAAGCATAAGAAGACATTCGACCAACTACAAGAGCGAACTAGAAGCACAGGTACATCGATCAGAGGATGATCCTCGTAAACAGTTTTGCAGAAGAGAATCTGAGAAATCGACCTTTGAGCAAATGTCAACTGAGAAGTATAAAAGACATCTTTCAATAGGGGGCGACGAGCCAGCCGACACACAGTTTCCGCAGATTGAGACAGCTACTGATGATGCTTCCGTAGTATCAAGTCCTTTTTCTGAGCTTATATCTGGACAGTCCACCACATCATCTTCAGGAGGACATGGAGGGCATGGTGTCCACGAGCACCATTTACTAGGGAATTTGAAACATAAATTGGAACATAAATTGCATATTTCTGATAAGCCAAACTTTAACAGATTCGAGTTTGGTACTAAAGATAGTTCAACATCCACGCTTGAGGAAACGGGGGAGACAGAAGCGCTCAATGAAGATCCGCGTATTGCTTTCAAAGAGAGAAAACCATCTTTCAAATTCAACGATTACAAAAGTTCAATGCTGCGAAAAAGCTTGAGCGGTTCACACAGCGTCTCACCGACAGTATCAAAGGATTGAAGCTGTACTCGATATAAGGAACAGTACTTTTCTCAACACAAATATTTATTCTGTTAATATAATGACAGATTATTATGATTTTGCTATTTAATGGACTTGTTTTTCCTGTTATTCAGTTTCTTTCCAGATTAGCCCGGCTATAGTTAGCGCTTTTGTCTATAAAATGTTGCAGCCTAATTGATACAGTCTTCTCAAAATGAGAAAGGCAGTTTATCAACAAGTAAGTCGGAACTATGTGGTTGTAAGGTTCTTCTTCATTTTGAATAGTTTGAATAGAAACACTTGCTCTCCAAAGTCGTCGAAACCGTTTTCTTCTTCGCTCACAATTTCAACCAGGCCAATATCTTGTAACAGGTCCCAGAGAGTTTGCCTCTCTTTCTCAAACCTCAATCGCACAGGAATTTGCAGTAGAACTCTTGCCTCAACATCATTAGATAAAAAAAGTTCAATAACACTTTGAACCCAATACGGATGCTTCTCGGAGTATATGGGATCACTCAAGATAATGGTTTTATATTTTGTATTCACCCCGTACTGATCAATAAAGGGTTTAGGATCTGACCAGTCCAAAACAGAGCACTCACAGTCTAGGCAATTGATCTTCAAGTTTGTCTCGATATTAGGTACTATTTCAGGCAGATCCGTTAGTAGAATCTGGTCGACTTTGAGTAGTTTGCAGGTGATACCAACCAGGCCAGTTCCCGACCCTAATTCTAGAACCGGTTCAACTAGTAGGTTTTTGAAATCCGTTGTGAGACGCTTAGAAAGCATGAGCGACGATCCCCATGTTTTCAGTCCTATATTGTCGCTGGATAACGACGGTTCCTTGAGTTTTATGGTCGGAAAATCTTCCATTTGTATTGTTCTGATAAACTCCGGCTGAGCAACACGCCCTAAACTTTCAGAAAGCCTAGTTGACGCCATGCCCCAAGTAGCCTCTCGTTTGGACTCTGAACTGATCCAGCTTAATGGCGATGATACTATACTTGTTAAATATCGGACCAGACCATTCTCTCGTAGTGCCAAAAGTTGGTTTGGTATGGTTGCAAGCTGATCAACCGTTCCCAACGTCGGACAAAACTGTTTAAGCCACTTCAGTGCATCATCCAATTCATCTCTCGTTACCTGTTTCTCTTTTATTGTTTCAATAGGAGACTGGTCTGACGAAGGTGTAGCAAAGAACCCAAAATTATATATATCGCCCTGTTTCAAAAGCTTTAGTATAACACTTAACACCTCGTATGGAGGTTTAACTGAAATTTGTGGCAGATCTAGCACATGAAGAGGATGAGCTGCCGACGAGTCAAATTGCAAAGGAGAGATCTGATCGATCTGTTCCGATTTTTTGTAAGTTGCAGAGTCACTTTCTGCTCCGACCCGCCTTATGTCACCAGGGCCTGACAGATACGACAATGGCTCAAAGTTTTCCTCCATTAGAGAAGCACCACGCTATTCTGAGAGCCAGGCGACCCATAGATATAGAATTAATCTCTCCTTATGGTGGAGTGAATGTCGAATCCAACACAAAATTATTGCACTGCCTAAAAAAACTTTTTGATGTAATTAACTACGCGTTTTCCAAGCGAGATGAAGTGGAATATGAGAGATTGATTCATACATAGACTGCCACTAGCGAGAAAGAATCATCTATAAAAGATTGCTTACCGATATGTCACTTCCTGATGAGTTCAAACAGACATTTACTCCATTGGAGATCAACTATTTGGCCGAACAGGAGTTGGTGACAATTATACCAAGATATACCATGAATGGGATTCAGCTTATAGGATCGAGGTTGCCAAATTTGAAAGCCTTGAGTCGAGAGAGATTACCTTTATGGCTTTCGGTAGTGCTGAAGAAGCAGGAGAAATGCAATATTGTGATACCAGACTGGATCTCTGTCGACTTTTTGAAGAAGAAATATGAGGAAGAGATCAAAAATCCAACTAGTTTCTCAAAGCTTCCGTGGCAGTGGCTTCCGGTATCTAAGAAACTGCTTGACTATGCATCAGACGATTTCTTAGATCCTCCACATGAAATACGATCATTACTACAAGACCTCAGAGAGATCAGACTTGTAAAGGCAAGAAAAGGTATTCGGGAACTTAACCATGTGTACATACAACTGGACGGATTATCGTTGATGGAAATCAATGAAATGCGCCCCTTTATTTTAGAGGTGATGGATCAATTAAGAAAAATGTACGATGGTGTCAGTGCCAATACAGGGAACCCAGGAAGCGAAAATCGCACAGCCAATGACAGCAATTACGATAAGAGCATGAACACAAGTCTTGTAGCAGGTGCTGCATATGAGGACGACGATAGTGACGAAGACATATACCAGAAATAATCTCTAAGTAGCGCACTTAAGAAATAAGGATTTAATCAAAACGTGCATAGCTTGTGCGGATCATAAAGTTGACAGCTGCTAGCACACGTGCTCAACCACGACCGGCGACGTATCATTCTCTCCCAAGTCCAACTTCAGACGTCTATTGAACATTTCAAATAAGAAACTGAAACAGCTATTGGTGATTGCTGAGTCATATCTTCCTTTACTACTTTCGTCTCTAACGAAGGCATGTTGAGCATCGCAAATCTCCATAAACGTGAATTTGACTCCAGCCTCTCTCAGCTTTGACCTAATCAAATCACGTCCTTCAGGGGGTACATGGCCATCTAGGGTTCCGAAAAATAAAGTCAGCTCTTGTGTATGTGAGTTGAACTCGTCGCACACTCTCTTGAGTGAGTCGTCGCCGCCTTTTCCCAGGGTTTGCGAATGGATATCCGTCGCAAAAAAGCAGACTGCTGCCGTTATTCTCTTATCAAGCAAAGCTCTGAAGGCCAAGTGTCCCCCCAAGCACATACCTGATGCTCCTATTTTCCCGCTGAATGTCTCAAGGCTAGACAAATAGTCGCAGCATAGCTTGGTATCCTCATCGTAGGACTCGACCGGTTTTTCAGCTTTATAGCGATTTCCATCATCAGTTCCTTTATCATCGTATTCTAGCGGATTGTGTGAAACAAAGTTGTGGTATATAGATGGGGCTACCGTGATATATCCCTCGGATGCAATTCGCTTCGCAAATCTCGCGACAGGTCCTGTCACTTGATAGATTTCGCTGTACACAACCACTCCAGGAAACTTGGCCTTGGGATAGCCAGGAATTTTTGGGTGAAACACATAAAGTCTCATCGTTGTCCCATAGCTTGTCACAACATCATGATACGTTTCAACGATAAGCATGTTTGTTTTCTAGTACTTTGCTCGATTGCTTCTCAGTCTTAATTGCATCCTCGTCTTCTACCTATCTAGAGAGCTCAGAAGAGTTGTCTGCTAATGGTATTTCACCTGAAAATACCTCGGTGTAGAGATGCACTAAGTTTGATGATTTTCCGATTTTTGTGTCGAGGATTTTGCTAAGATCTACGACAGTGGGGCCAATGTTCAAGAATCATCTACACTTATCGATACCGTAGACAGTGAAAAGTCGATAAACACAGCTACTGGTGGTTACTTTATAGCTTCTATGAGAATATTTGGCTTAATGAGACCGAGCAGCAGACCGGATCGCATTCCTGGTTTTGCTGCTGGAGTACTGGCTAAGACGGCTCTTAGTTCGCTTCGGATGTCTAATGTCAGATACAGTTCGACAACAAGAACGAGCTCTTCCTCGGTGAAAAAGAGTAACGCGAAGCAGAGGCCGGGAATAACGAAGATAGGTGTTCCTTTTGATCCATTCATTCCGATCAGATTTTCAAGAATGCCCAGCCCAATTACATCTCCAAGATTAGTTATAAAAGCTCTCTTGAAGAGATTGTACCTCTTTAGTTTCAATCAAGTACAGGTGTATCAGTTTCGAAAGTCTATGGGAAAAGCTTACAAGCCAAACTTTTTAAGATGGAAAAATGATGCTATTGAGACTTTTGTAAAAGTCAATACAGCTTTTGCTGCTAAGAAACTCGAGAGTGTTAGGGAGATCACCTCCGAGTTTGTATACTTTGCGTTGGGAAAGAGAATGACCGCACTTCCGAAAGATGTTACATTAGGGTGGGAGCTTCTCAAGTTCAATTCGAAACCCAAATTAATTTCATTCCATTCATTTCCCCACGACGATGGCTCTACTCTTCTGCTGCAGATTGTGTACAAGTTTGATACTAAGCAGAGATTAACATTTAAAAAAATGGGTGAGAGAGATATCAAAGAGGAGATCAAGGATTTGACCGAGTACGTTGCGTTTAATATCGATCCTTACACCGACCGGATTGCTCTGGCGGGCTCTGTCTTTGAAAGTCCTGTGGATAAATCACTGACACCTAAGGGCATGCCATCCCAAGAAGAAACAGTCAACAGTATGGTGAAAAATGGAGATATCTACAGAATTGAACCTAATGAGCTGAAGTCATTAAGGGATTAATCTTGAATCTCTTGTAAATAGAAAGGGACTATAGACTCGAAAACAAGGTACATAGACAAAATGGTGACAATGACTGCTATGCTGTCATTTTTAGAAGATTTATAGCCGTAGGGGGATGCAAAACAGCGATATGATTTTGTGAACAGCCTCAGATTAGCCGAACAAGCACCTGGTTAACAGAGTTCAGCGTAGAATATTATTGGCTTGTGTAGCAGTCATATATTTCAATTGTTCTGGATCATTCATGGTGCCCAAACTATGATTGTCGCTCACGAGACTCAAATCATCCAACTCCCTATTGAAGCTATTGGTTAAACTACTTAGTTCATTGGGACCTGTTGATCCATCGTCCTCATCTGAAAGGAGACCAATTTTTTCTTCCAAGTTATTGAAATCTTGCTCCATTACGGCTTGATAAGAAGGCAGATCATCTTTGAAGTAAATTAAAGACGATCGTGTTGGCACATGCCCCAATTCCAACTCATATTGGTTTTGAGTGATGGGCTGAGGCTCCTCTTTCAAAGGGGGGGCATTTGTAGAAGTCTGTGACTTCAGCAGTGTACTTAACTGCCCGCCAGGACTTGATGGCTTTATGGACGTCTTTCTGAAAAAACTATCAATTTGTGAATTTTCAGAAGGGACAGCAAGATTTCCATCCTCTGTTACACAAGCATCCGATTGAACTACGGAGTCCAAGTTATTGAAGCTGAAAGAGTCGTTCCGTCCTAAAGTGCTAGCAGATCCGAAACCTACGCCAAGAATATTTCCAACATTGGCAATTGTTAATGAATTTGGAGGTGAACCATGACCCAAAGGAGATTGAGAGAAAAGTGTTGATGAATTAAATGTGGTTGATAGGTTGTTTGGAACATTATAACCTGAAAGCATTGGTGAGGCAGGCTGTAAAGTTGCTTCCTCAAATGTGGGTAGTCCATCTTCCAAATCATCATTGTTATCTTTACCAAAGGCAAACTCATTACCAGAGAATGCGGACTCGAAATGACTTGCTTTGACCGCATGATCGTAGCTCGGGAGCTCAAGATTATCTTGAACACAAAAAGGGGAAACAAAGACAATAGGAGTATCAACGATGACCTCATAGTGATGAACTTTAGACTCTCCATCGTAACCCTTGGGATTATCATCAACCTTACTGATTCTGAAGCAAATTTGAAGCCTATGTCTCACGTTGATGTTATGAAATGTGACATCAGGGTAAAACGAAAAATCATTAAGTCTATCATCTTGTTTAGGAATCGTCTTAGCTGTACTGTGGCTTCGCTTAGGTGAAAGGATAGGCGAAAGTAGCGGTGATTTAGACAGCCATCCTCCATTTTCATCATCTGCATTTCCAGTTTCAAGTGTATTATGAGAGCTCATAGAAAAGATAGAGGTATCATCCCCCGCAATGAAGTTCTCTTCCATTTCTGCATCCAAGATGTCCTTACCACTTTTACGTAAGCGCTCGTGGATTTCGGATACTAATTTTGTTTCGTCATTGGCAATGAAAGTCAGCGGACACTGCAGCTTTACAGGATTGGTGATAGCAACATCATCACTGTTTGTCAGCGGTACTGGTCCATTACTTCCGCTTTTGGATCCATCCAGAATTCTTGACATCAGCCTTGGTCCCGAATGGCCACTGAATGAACCTGATCTGCTTTTAGACCCCTGATCAGTTGTATGAGCTAACTCACCATTATTGTAGCAACATGTCAGCAGATTATCATTCACGCATCCTTTAATTAACTGCGTGTGAAGGGCACTTGTATTTGACTTATCTTTAGTTTTTATCTCTAGCAGTGTCACTTTTCGTTCTTTTGATCCACTTCTATCTTGAGTTCCAACCTCGGTCTCATATCGTCTGTCTTTTGAAATGTAGGTAATCTTTTCTACAACATTGATTTTGATCCGCTTGAGACAGAGGTTTTTCACAAGAGGTATCAATTTCATCTGAAGCACAAATGTTTTCGTTTTCATGAAGTTATCACTTATTCCTGATCTTGGGGATAACTGAATAAACTTCTTGGGAAGTAATAATTCATAATTCAAAGAATCACTCCAGATTTTATTGACATAAATGGACTTGTTCAATGTTGACGTCGCATCTGAGGGAGGAAGCCTGACAACTGGTAAGTTATAGTTGAATTCATACAATGACACACCACTGGCTAACATGCCAGAATTGGTGCCTGGAGGCAATCCTGTCTGGGATGATGTCGATGAATGACGCCTCCCTATCTTTCGGAAAAAACTCTTTGCTCCGACGCCAACAGAGGTTCCTGAAGATGTGTGATGTGTATTGCCAATAACATCCGGAAGGTTCTCGTCAAACTTGGAGTTATGATGGGGCGATGTGGAAAGTAGCGCCGTTGGTGGAGGCTGTAATGCAGGAGTGTATGGAGTTCGCTCAATCTGAAGGACTAATCTATGACTTATGGACGCCAACTTGGTTCTCACTGATTCAGGAGTGTTCAGGGGATATACCACAGGAAGCAGAAATACGTAAAAACCAGGCTGAAAGTTTCTTGATTCAATACTGCCATTTGCGAATAAGTTGTCTCTCTTAGTGGTGTCTCTTCCGTTCTCATCTATTTCATTAACATATTCTTTAGGATTTAGAACTTCAAAGTATTTGATGCTTTGGGTTGGAACGTCAGAGCAGACAACATCTGAGTAGTTTTTTATATTCGTGGAACGCGTGGACGATGATGTGGTGGTGGACGTAAGAGCCGAGTCGGAATCCTGCTGAAATTCAAAGTGAAGCTCATCTGCGATGTCAGTTGCGTTGTTTTCAGGTTCTTTGAACGGTATATAACAATCAGGATTCCGCAAATCTAGATCCCAATCGATATCCTTAGAGACTCTATACTTCTCTCGGAATGAAGTCTTTGATCTACCCTTTGAGTTGTCAACAACAATACCTGAAGCCCAGTTTGTCGTAGCGTCGACAAAGTACTTCACTTTAACCGTTGAAGACAGGGACTGTGCTTTTTGAAGTTTTAAAATGAAGGCAAATGTATGGTTGGCAACATTGTGGTGAACTACTCGGCGTGAATTTCGGTTGTTGGTCGCGGCCTGCTCCGTTGCCTGAGGCGCCTCAACATCGGAATCATCGCTGTCATCATCATCGCCTTCATCGTCTTCTATACTGGCATCGTCCGCCAACTGCTCCCTCTTTTTGGCTGGATTGTATGGTAAAAACAATATTTGGCCACTTCCAGTTACATATAACTCAACGTTTTTAAAAGAGGAATCAGGATCGCTTGAAAACTTATAATGAGCTTTGTTAAGCTTAGTGGATTTCAAACCTTGTATATTCGTAACTAGCCCCTGTTGTGATAAGTAAGAAAAAAGCGCATCATTCGCTGATTTGAAAGCCGCCTTAGCTATGTCGCGGTCTGTTTCGCTGGCGAGATCATCGTTGCTTGCAGAGAACGAGGTGAAGTCAAAAGAACTTCGCACAGATCCAGTGCCACCTCCCATATTAGAGAACTGATTAGCTTTCGGAGACAAGCTTCCAACATATTGTAGCCTTTGCTTTAGTGTCTTGATAGATCCAGATCTTGACCTACTAGCCCCACTTGTGCTTTTTCCGGTAGCGACCAAACTATTTGGGTTGCTGTTAGCTGCAACAGGAGGAAACCGTTTGGAAGAAGCTAACACATTTGACAAGCTGGTTTCGGAAGGTGGGGAAGAAGCCTCCACTGTGACTTTTGGAGTACCTGACTTTGCTGAGAACGAAACTCCAGCAGACTGCGATGACTGCTGGTAGGTGTGGGGCTGAAACTTGGCCGACATAACCAGATACTTTAATTAGGGTAAATTTATACTAATCTCTCTATGTTTCAACCCGAAAATGCCAAATAAGTTCCAAATTTGTAATTTCAGGAGGATAGTAGTCCCTTCTAGTACCTTATATGCTCCACGCAGCTCTAAATGTGCTTTTAAGTATATATATGACATGGTATGATCTGTAAATTTGTCCACTACGGTTTTGTACTGCTTGTAAATTTTTTTACTATATAGGTCTAAATAGCAAATTACTGTTTTGCGGAATCAACAGATGACAAGGAACAACCTATTTTTAGTGGTGAGCCAAAAAGTTTGAAAACACTTAAGTTCCTCTGAGAGACCAAGAAAACAGGTGGGGATGAAAACATGATGGGATCAGAGTTATCCCTTGTAAAAAGTGATGTTCTCAGGGTTCAATATTATTTTGGTACCAAGGTCAAATTCCAAAGTAGAACAAGCTAGGGTGCAGATATGGCGATCTAAGGGGGCAACAGTGCGCTTTAAACTATCTGAAAAGGAGATTGTCAGGAGCAAGAAAACCGTGATAGTGGTTGGTGATCCTGAACTGTCAGAAGAGCGACTGCTGGAATACATTGGAGTAGATAGGAATACTATGACTCACTATCCGATTTTGAATATAGATTGGGTTACCAGATCCCTTGTTGAGAAAAAGCTGCTTCCTTTTGAAGGCTTCGAATTCGAAGCTGGACCCATAATGCCGAAAAGGAAGGCGAGGAAACTCATTGAGCCTGATAAGGAATATGAGCCATCCATCACCGAGAAGACCGCCAGTAGACTTGCACAATTGCTTGTGATCAACAAGAACCGATCTTTGGGGGATGCAACTGGCGATTTGTCAATAAATTTCAGAATCATTCATTTCTTCGAGGAAATTATTCGGATCTACGAAAATATGACACTTTTTGATAGCAACAACTCATTTCGCATCAAGAACTACAGGATTGCTTTGAATTTGATAGAAAATCTTAAGAAACCTATTACTTCCTCAGAAGATCTGGCACCGTTTGGATTCAATAATGGAAGTATATCTCAGCACATTGACGAGATAATTAAAACAGGGACGTTTGCTAAATACGAATATTTGAAAAAAATGGAAGAGGAGAATGAACAGCTCAAACTGATCAACAAGTTCAACAAGATCTATGGATTCGCAGCAAAGTCATCTTTGAGATTAATCAAATCTGGAATCAAATCAGTGGAAGAGATTGAGCATAACACCGAAGTATACAACTCTCTGACGAGACAGCAGAAGCTTGGTCTGAGGTACTATAATGATTGGTTAGAAAATATATCCAGGGCTGAGGTAGAGTCTCATCTAAAATACGTTTCACACGAATGTTCGGAAAATTTCAAGAACGTAAAAGTCAAAGCTTTGGGCTCGTATATTAGAGGGAGGCCCACCTGTGGTGATATTGATTTTTTAGTTTATCAAGAAAATTTGAATAACCGAGATGAGGTGCACGCTATGTTATATCGGTTGATAAGCCATCTAGTCAAAACTGGGTTCATTGTTTGTGAACTGACGGAGGTTCATCCAAGGATGAGTAAGTTCAATGGTGGATGCATACTTCCTGGTACTTCGCAATGTCGTCGAGTGGATTTCATTGCAGTCAGTTATTGCGAGATTGGCTCGTCAATGATTTATTTTGTAGGCAACGATATCTTCAATCGAAGCATCAGAATGTTGGCAGCCAATCGTGGATATCATTTGAGTGACCATGGACTAATGACAAAGGATAAGACTATCGTCATTGAAAGTTTTGATGAGAAGAAGATATTTGAAAATTTAGGCGTAGAATGGGTGCCTTACGTTGATCGAAATATTTAATAGGCTTCTCAAGGCTGTTCTTTACTAGTTGTATATAGTATAACTGAGAGATCTTCAGGACTCGGCATTTACTTCAATGTCTACTTGCTAAAAAAGAGTTGATTAACATCTCAGGTCGTTTCTGTTTTTGATACATATATAAATACTCAAAAAGAACAAGCATTTCAAAATAAGAAGAGGCGCTTGATTTTAGTTTTAGTTTTTCAATGTGCTAAAAAATTGAACAATATATTTGAAAAGATTTGTACTAAAAATGAATGATTGAACATACTTCATTCTTCAATTTGTTATTCTAAGAAGAAAGAGCATCAGTTCTTTCTTTAAGTTGTTTTTAGCTCTGAAAAGAAGTGGCTGACAGGTTCGGCCACTGATTTCGAAAGTCGTGCTTTGACAGGACAGGATACCCATTTGCCGCAGTATAGATAACCAGTTGCTTTGCGTGCCATTGTTTTAGAGAAATAAGATGGTGGAAAATACGCCATCTAAGGTTTCCGAACCGCAATATCAGTCAGAAAGAGATGATTCATCAAATAGAGAGACTGATATTGCTAGTTCAGAGAGTCCAGAGCGACAAGTTTTGCTCCAGTCATCACGAGAGTCGGGCTATGAGAAAATAGCTTATGAGATAGTCTCTCCTGGACTACCACCGTTAAGTGCAGCCAACCAAAAGACAGTCATGATGAGTAAATCCATAGAACAACAGCAAAAGAAACTTATTTCTGAGATCACCAAACAAAATGGCCGTAGCAGCAGCACAGACATGCGCGTTGCGTCTCAGACTACTAACGGTGAAACAAAGATAGCAGAAAATTCATCCACTCATTCCTTATCATCTTCGGCTGGTTACTCTAACTCTAGTGGTAGCAATTCCATCTATAGTGGAGATAAAGCGGAACTGTTGACAGAAAGGAAGATAAAGAGATCGAAAGCACCCCCGCCTCTCAAGATCTCGCCATTAGCATCTCTCTTGACTAACCCTTCCATAAGGTCTGCATCAAGTGTCAGAGATCCTCGACTTGTTTGTCGGAGTGAACAGGATTACTACCAGCATTTGAGGGCCTCGCAGGAGCCTATCGCAGGCCACAATCAATATTTTTACTCTCAGAACCCTGGGGGTTACTACTTACCGCGCTATTCACCATCTTATCAGCAACCATACATCTTTCCTCCTTCAGCTGTTGCAATATCCCCTTCTTTCGTTCAAACCCCCTTCGTTCCACCAATGGGGCAGGCTCCTCTAATGGGACAAGTTCCGCTAATGGGCCATGTAACTCCAACACCCCAATTTCCTAAAATCTCCTCACAATCACCCATCAAAAGACATCACATTATAAAAAAGGGAAACAAGTATATTGTTTCTGAGCTATCTTCTGGCAAACCAGAGATGAGAGCAGGCCCTTTTATTCCCTGGGATCCTCGCTTTTACGGCAATCAGCTACCCTACACTTTTTCATATGATGAGGCTCTCGATCAGAAAGTGAGCTACAAGGAGAAAGGAAGCAGCCCTGTGGTAGACGTTTACACAGCATCAGCTGCTGGTCAAGCTTCAGCTGACGCTCAAATGAGAGATGTTTCTCCTTTTCGCTCTGTAGCATCTCAAGAGCCCGATGAAACAGGCGATGATCGACCTAAAAACTGTCCCGATGAAGATGATAACGATGTGGAGTCGAGAGCAATTGAAGAAGACGCTGCATCTTCCTCTGTCAACATTGTAAAAGGTCAGTTGGGAATCAAAAACGAGATTTGCCAGTTTGATTTAGAGATTTCAGGTGAAAAAGACGCCGATAAAAAGGCCTTTTTAGAGTTGTGTGAAGTAATATGGGATAGCTCGCTTTCCAAAAGCATTGATCATGCACAATGACCAATAATAGACGTTTTGACAATTTGATATAAACCGTCCCTGCGAAACCTGTAGATATCAGGAAGATGGTTCTTTTTGATTATGTAATGTAATGTAAGAGAAACTTTGACAGAGAAAATTTCCGAATCTGAAAGCATCATAGTTAAGAGAGTAGGTTTATCTCATTGAAATGCTCGATCAAATATTGAGTCTAAGCTACCCGAAACATGCTGCTAAGATCTACGAGAGTTGTCTGTAGGTCATATTCACCTACAGCCAATTTTGCTAGTCGAACACGGGCCAGACTCTTTTGCTCAACTAAAAGTCAATCTTCACAGCATACAGCCAATGAGGAAGCAAAGGATGGTCAACATATAGATTACAACGATTTGACTCGCATGGTATTCGACGATACAAAAACATGGTACAGATTCAATGATCCCTCGAATAAATCCTCATCTTTTTTCAATTACGGGTCAGACTCAGTTGGTTTGTTTTTGAATCCTTATTTAAAAAGACCTTCTGGATTGAAAGAGTTTTGTTCAGAGTCTCTTGAAGCAGCCCAGAAATTGACCAAGTCGATGATCAGTGATGATTCGAAGGAGGGATTAAGGAACTATATTCGAAATTTGGATAGACTGAGCGATATTCTGTGTAGGGTGATTGACCTGTGCGAGTTTATCAGAGTGGCACACCCCAATAAGTCGTTCGTTAATGCTGCACAAGACTGCCACCAAGAAATGTTTCAGTACATGAATATTCTCAATACATCTAAAGAACTTTTTGATAAGCTCGAAACAGTGTTGAATGATCCAGAAATCTCCAAGTCTTTAACGATGGAAGAACTTGCAGTCGGCAAACTGCTTCACTCTGACTTCAAAAAGTCTGGAATTGACATGGATGAGACAACAAGAAACAATTTTGTTCAGCTAAGTCAAGATATTGCCATTTATGGTCAACACTTCAATGACGGTGTTGCAGATATCGCGGAGGACTACATATTTATAGATGCACAAGTAGTAAAGGAGGGTGATATCAACAAAAATTTTGAAAGATATCTCAAATCTGATAGAAAGGGCAATATAAAAATACCTGTCTATGGAAGACTGCCATATGAAATCTTGAGAAGCTGTCCAAACAAAGAAATTAGAGAAACAATATGGCTCACTTTGCATAGCACAACTAATAGCCAGATTGCACTTTTGGAAAACATTTTAAAATTTCGAGGAGTTCTTGCTCACGTTATGGGTAACTCCAGTTTCAGTGAGTACCAGCTGAGTGAAAAGATGGCAAAGACACCAGAGAATGTGATGAGCTTTTTGCAGAATCTGTTAAAAGAACTTTACCCTGATGTGGTAAAAGAACTTCGAGTTCTCTACAAGTATTATCCGGACAAAGAAATAGAGAATCCAACAGATGATGAGTTATTTCGCATTATCAAACCCTGGGATAGAGACTATCTGATGACGTTACATTTGACCAAACAGCGATCAAGTAACCTCGAAGATATCAGTTGTTATTTTTCTGTGGGAACGGTCGTTCAAGGTCTATCCAGTCTATTCAAATCAATATATGGAATAGAGCTGAGACCTATGAAGACTGAGATTGGAGAAACATGGTCTGATGACGTTCGAAAGTTTGAGGTTGTTAGTGAAGATGAAGGGTTGGTGGGAATTATATATCTGGATCTTTTCTACAGAGAAAACAAAACCTTAAATCCTGCACATTTTACAGTTTGCTGCTCCAGAAAGATATACCCAGAAGAGCTCGATGCAGACGATGAATTCAGCTTGAAGCAGGTGACAGTGCAGACTACGGAATATAAAGGTGAGATTTTCCAGCTCCCAGTGATTTCGCTAGTTTGCAATTTTGCACCCGAGAGCGGATCTATGCGTTCACTTTTGACCTTATCTCAAGTTGAAACTCTCTTCCATGAGATGGGGCATGCAATGCACTCCATGTTGGGCAAAACAAATCTACATAATGTCAGCGGCACAAGATGCTCAACCGATTTTGTGGAACTTCCTTCCATTCTTATGGAGCATTTTGCTAAGGATGAGAGAGTTTTGATGTCATTTGCGAAGCATCATGAGACTGGTAAGCCCTTACCGCAGGCTTTGCTCGCGAAGCACCAGACCGATAATACGTTTTTGAGCAAATCAGAAACTGTGGGACAGATCAAGATGGCCCTACTAGACCAAGTGCTCCATTCAGATGCTGTATTTGCTAAGGACTTTCACGTCGTCAACATATATCATAGTCTTGAAAAGCAACTGAAGATCTTCAACGACTCTATCTCAAACTGGCCTGGCAAGTTTGGCCATCTCTACTCTTATGGATCGGTTTATTATTCATACTTGTTTGATAGGGCGATAGCAGGCAAGATCTGGAACCATCTTTTTGCGCAGAACCCGCTGGCTAGATGTAGTGGAGAAAAATTCAAAAACGAGGTATTGAAGTGGGGAGGATCCAAGGATCCGTGGGAACTCGTTGCCAATGTTCTTGACCGGCCTGAAATCCGAAAAGGTGATCAGAAGGCAATGAAGTTTATAAGTGAAGGATCAGATATCTAAAAGCTAACAACCTTCAAATCTCTAAATGTACATAGAAATCAAAATCTTATTTATACCATCAGCCATCAAAGATTACAATGTGAAAAGTTTGGTTTCAATCGACGCATCGATCGTCTGGAGAAGTTTTTCTTAATTCGATCAACAAAATCGCTGTAAAATGCAAATGAATCAATCAACGAACTATAGATTAGTAATATTAGTGAGAGAATTGTAATTATCAGTGGAATTGTGGAGCGGCTGGTATACCACGATGTCAGAACCTCAAGAAGAGATCACAATCACCGTCAAGTAAGCAAATTTTTTAGCGCTGAATGCAAATTTAGCATGATAGTAGGTGAACAGTTTGCCACCGAGTTTTGGAGAGCGTTCAGCTATCATTGGGATCATAATGAAAAACTTTACTAACGAATGGACTTCTGTCGACAATAGATCATCGGGCGATAAAAAGTATCAAGTGACAGTTGCAACATCTTCCACAGTCGCCGAGCTGAAAGAGCAATTGGCATCACAGACAGAGATTCCTGTGGAAAGACAAAGGTTGATATATTCTGGAAAAGTGCTGAAAGACGGAGACACTATTGCGTCATATAAGATTCAAAATGGTCATAGTATACATCTGGTGAAGGGAGCAGTTAAAACAGGTTCATCTAATTCAGCGCCCACTCCACAGGCCTCAAATAATGCATCCAGCCCTAGTCCTGACTCCAATACTGTGCCACAGAATATTTCAGCCGGTCAAGGTGCTTTCAATCCATTAGCAGGTCTAACAGGTGCCAGATATGCGGGCTACAACATCCCCATGCCGTCATTTGAATCTCTTGGTTTTGGAGCTGATGGTATGCAGCTCCCAGACGAAGACCAGATAGAACAGATGATGGATAGTCCAATGTTTCAGGAGCGCATGAGAGCCATGCTTTCTAATCCTCAGATGCTAGATTTCTTAATTCAGCAATCACCACAGTTGAGTGCAATGGGCCCTGCCGCAAGAGAGATTCTTCAAAGCGATTATTTTAGAAATATGATGTCTAATCCTCAGATGATGAGAAGCATGATGCAGATGCAAAGATCCATGGGCGGAGGAATGAATCCTGGGTCTGTCAATGCCGCATTTCCAGCTCCAGGAGGAAGTCCTACTGCTGGCACAACAGCAGGATCTCCTTCTGGAGGGGCATCTAGTGGAACGGCTGCTGATGCTAGTACAGATCCTGCCGCAACTAACGGATCGAATCCAGCAGCTCCAGCAAATCCCTTTGCTGCTTTATTCGGAGGAAATATGCAAGGAAATCCTTTTGCATCTTTCGCTGGAGCGGGTACATCACCGGGAGCTAATAACGGGGCGGATCCATTCATGAATCCGGCATTTTTGAATATGCTATCAGGAGCGGGGGCATCCAGCTCACCTCCACCGACGGATAATAGACCACCAGAGGAAGTTTTTGAGACCCAGTTGCGTCAATTGAATGACATGGGATTTTTTGATTTTGACCGCAATGTTCGTGCACTCAGAAGAAGTGGGGGGTCTGTAGAAGGAGCCATTGAGGCGCTATTGAATAACTCTGTTTAGAAACCAAATTGATTCTGGTATATCGAGAGTCTGAACAGCTTTATTCCCTTCGACTTGGAATAAGTAATGAGATTGAAAAGATTGTTTCTCTCAACTCTCTTTTGCGATCATACCATCTTATCTCTTATATTGTGGAATCTTCTTGTGTTGTTTTGTATAAAGTCTCTGTGTCTCATTAGCTCTGTAAATCCACACTGTGGTTCAACTGCTATTTCCTATTTTAATTCCAGATTCTGCAAACAAATCTAATAAAATTTCAGCCGGAAGTAAATGGTTACGCGTTTTGACGAGGGAACAACTTCAGGAGCTGTTTCGCATTTGGCGGTCACTATAATGTCCTTTGTGACTAGAACCGTATTCAGCACAAACAAGGGATATTACCTGAAGGATAAACAAAAGCAAGTACGGCCGGCTCATGAGGTGACTAAACCCTTGATCACAAATGGATTCGATCTTCTGCACTGGTCTGAGAGTTCAGAGCCATTGGAGGATGAAAAATGCTCTAACGACGAAGCTGTACACTGGGAGCTTGCTCTATCGCATGATGCAGAGACTGGATTTACAGATGGACATATGTTAACGAGCTTCATAGACACAGATAACTATTCCCAAAATTCTGAAGATGAACAAGATATAAAGCTAACCACGCATAGACGTAACAAAAGTCACAAGCTTACAAAGAAGCAGCGTAAAGAAGCTTTGAAAATCAAAAAGGATCAGAGAAAAGAGAAAAATGCTAAGAAAGGACGTCACACTAACAATAGCAGTCAACCTATCGTTACTCCGCAATCAATAAAAAAGGTTGGTGTTATAAAAGCTTTAATAGAGGAGTCAGGCAAGTGTGAGACAGATAAGGTTCTCAAGTTCCAGGATTTAACGCTCTACAAGGAAGACTTGGCCAATCTACAGGATGACGAATGGCTGAATGACAATAATCTGGCCTTTATCTACGAGTATCTCACACACTGTCAAATAATACCTACTTTGAAAAGAAGAATAAGATTCAGCAGTGAGGAGAAGATCAATAATTCGATAGTATTACTCATTCCCACGTTCGCATTTCTGCTTGCCAATCATCCAGATCCTTTGAGTCTCAAGGGCGTTTTGCCCCCCATCGAAAATGCTTCGTTCGTATTTATGCCTGTGAATGATAATGATAGTGCTGAGCTTGCTGAAGGAGGTACACACTGGTCCTTAGCACTCTGTTGCCCCAAAGATCGCATAATTTTCGCCTATGACTCCATGTATCTAGCCAACGCTAAAGAAACAGAAATGCTTGTCGAGAAGCTTGAAGTGTATTATGGTTTTGAGTTTGAACTCATCGTTGACAAGGACACACCTCAACAGATAAACGGATCCGATTGTGGTGTCGCTGTGGCGGTCAATACTGCCACGCTTCTCAGCCGCATTCTATACGTAGAATCAGACACGAGAATCAACCTAAGTTTGAAGAATGTTGTGATGAACGCTATAGATGCTCGCATCTTCATTCTAGGAACTATAATCAACTTAATGAAGGAGCAGGGACGCATATAGCACTGCTCCATAGTTAGATAGATAATGCCAAATGTTATGGCTGTGCCAGCACAGCCAGGATGGTGATACTGTATTGAAAGAATGAAAATCCTAATAGTAGTCACTCAAACATATGAGCTTTGACCAAGCAAAGTTGCAACAAAGAATGTATTGATGAAAACCGTAGACCGGCTATAATCAATATAAGATGGCGTAAGTTTTGACAAATATTGTATTTCATGAAAGCTGTGCTAACCAAAGTTTTTAATGACAGCAGCTATGTTCCTGTTGATTACACAGTACCGCCATTTCCCTCGCTCTGTTGGCCCCTGGGGTCGGGGAACATTTGCTACAGAAATTCATACCTATACTATACGGCGGACATAGTTTACTTTACAATTTTCTGGTCTTTGATTCTTATGGCTGGCTTTTATTGTGCTGCAGCACTCATTGCAATGCTTACGCACTACAAAAACAACAAGTCCAAAAAAAGTCTCATGAATCTGGTTTACATCTTTGTGACATATTTGATTGTTTCTCTGATACAGGCCTTCATCTCTGGATCGCTTATTGGTGTCCTTATTGCGGAGATATACAAAAGTGGCCAATTTGGAATGAGTACGTGGATGCCATTCACTTACGGGATGATCATTGTCCTGTACAACATTACTACTTCATACTCGCTGACCAGCGTCCTACTCTAGAAAATCTCATGAATGACAAAAATGATTACGATGTTAAGACTTTAAAGCCCATAAATAGAATGTTCCGAGAACATATAACTAATACACAAATATATATGACACCCATAATAGCGCATACCAGCAACCCCAAAAATTTCCTAGCCAACAATAATAAGCACAAATTTGAGTATCATGAAATTGACAACCAAACTCTTTTGTTTGAATAGTTGAAGAACGGAGTATTTAGCATTTATCAAAGCAATACATCTTCACCTCTCCATTTTCTAATCCGCATACAAATCTCGAGTCGCCCAACGCAACGCAACTAATTGAAGCCCTCGACCCCCCAAAAGTATGCATACATCTTCCAGTTTGTAGATCCCACACCTTGATTAATCGGTCATGAGCACCGCTTATAATTCTGAACGTATCAGCTGCTATTGACCATACTCCTTCAATGTGGCCGAACTGAGTACGCACACATTTGCCAGTTCTGGTCTCCCACAGTTTGATTGTGTTATCAAGAGATGCAGTAAGTAAGTGAGTTGGATAGTTTGGGTTATCAAATTTTCTATCCGTACTTTCCTGTTCAGCTGTGTTTTCTGCGCTTTCATTTCCAATGTTACCATCAGTTGAAGCCCGATCAGCGATCTGATCATCGAAATCAGTCACAATAGTATCCTTGAGACTGAAAGGAATAACACATTGAACTTGGCCTATATGGCCATTGTTCTCAACACCTCCAAACACTCTCAGACATTCGTTGGTGTTAAGATCCCACATTCTGACAGTGGCATCATCAGAGGCACTGAATACAGTGCCACTCTTGCTATGGATCTTCACACATGTAACCCAATCCGTATGCCCTCTCAAAGTATAACAAGTTCTTGTATCAACATGCCAGACTTTCACCGTTGTGTCAGCAGAACCCGAGACAATAATCTTCTCAAGAAAATCCACACTTACGACCCCTTCTTCATGACCGGTGTAAGTCGAGATACACTGTCCTGTTCTATAGTTCCAAACTTTGATCGTCGAATCCAAACCACCAGTAATCAGTTTTTGATCATCGAAGGCCAAGGCTCTGACTCCACCAGTATGACTTGTAAGTGTTCTTATTAACTTTCCAGTTTCAACGTTCCATATTTTGATAGTGTTGTCGTACGATCCAGTCATCAACAAGTTGTTGTTATCGTATTGACAACACAGGACACCATCTTTGTGACCTTCAAAAGTTTTGATTACATAGCAACCCTTTCTCCAATTTCTTTCGACCTGATATCTTTCTGAATAAACTGCCTTCCAAGGTCTTGTTTTTCGCATAAGCTTTTGACGCTTCGAACGCTCGCTTATTTTCTGGCATTCATTTAGTGGCGGAGGTAAGCTACCACACAAATTCTCATCCGTCGATTCTACTTCTTCCACTTTTCTTCTTTTAGCACTCTCCTGTAACTTCTTCACAGCCATCAGCGGTAAACCCCAACCACACTGAGGACATTTACGATCTATATGCTGTTCGCACATATATCTCCACACTCTGTCATCATCAGCTAGTTGCTTCCACTTAGTAGAAACCTGGGCAGCATTACATAAACTCTGACAGTCCAGGTAACACAGTATCTTGAGCGCGATCTCACTAGGCAGTGTCTCAATGAAATCGATCTTGATAAGCTTAGAGACCTCCTGCGAGATCAAGGACAGTTGAGGAAAACAACATTGGGTCAACATACCTTGCAAGATAAGAGATCTGTGTTGACTTGGGGCAGCGGAGAAGATCGACCAAACGTGGCTTATCGCCTCCTGGTCTCGTCTGGGTAATCGCTCAAGTTGAGACTGGATATCTGTCATTTTCGACTCATCAGTTACCTTATTGCAGCGGATGTTGGGGTTGTGTCGGTAGCAGTACTTGTGTTTGAATTCATCGTTCTCATTGAGGTGGCTTGCAAGAAATGGAGTCACCACCGATTTGATAGAAGATTCATCTCTAACGATCGAGTGAGCATTATGCCCTGTAGATTCAGCCACGAAATCGGTGGTAGACGACATATCAGACTGACCAGCGTTGTCGGTACTAGTACCTTTCAAAGTTATTGGTACAGGAGTCGGGGACACTCCAACTGAAGGTAGAGTCATCCCGTGTGCTGAGGCATGCAAATCCTGAGAAGGGCTTTGTGGGTATGATGCAGCGCTGTTGACATCGTTATGCGTGATTCCGTCTATCAGAACATGGTCCAGTGTTCGCGACTCGGGCCTATTGCATGATTTTTGAAGGTAATTCATAGCTTCAATAACTTACTAACATGAGTTCATCGAAGATTGAGCGTACTGGATGAGCCAAGAGCGAAATATGATGCACCATAAAACAAGCGATAGATCTGAAAATCACAAAGCTGCAAATAAAACTGTGTTTTTTGCACTTTGCTATACCTCTTCTCTGGTTTAACGGTTTATGTAGACCTGACTTCTTGTTCTAACCTACTTCTAAACCGCTTTTAACCAAAAACCTATATACCCTTCTTAGGCTAACAGGTACCTTCTAGTGTTTTTTACGCCACAGTTTGTTTCATTTGCCGAGAAAAAGATTTTTTTACAGGCTGTGCCATCTGTCACGTGCCATTTGTTTTTAAGCCGGTAGATAACGTAAGCACCGATGGCTCAGTCGATAGTGAGCCGGTAGTATTGGCACATATGAGGGGGGAATGACGAAGTATTGAGAGATATACACACGGGAGTGCAATAGAGAACTAGGGGCTGGAACGTTGATGATTGGAGGTACTACAGATACAAAGGCTAGAGAAATACTGGGGGAGGACAGTTTAAATTATAATGGAAAAAAAAAAACATTTACTTGTGTGCGCATGCTACCACTTCTCTTCTGGATTCTTCTTGTAGTCTTCGTACTGTTGGCGGTTGAATATGCTAATTTCTGTCTCGTTCTCAATTCCGTACTCGGACAAGCTTTTATAATCATCGTTCAGATCGAGGATCCAGTCGTCGTCGTGCTCCATATTGATGACAAGGTTCATGGTTTTGGAGCCGTGAGCATGAGTGTAGATTTTGAGAGTGTCATATTCAACGTTTCTATAAGGTCTAAGTGCCCCGGTAGTGTTTATGGTGTTGATTATCAGGTCGAAAAAGTCCTTCGCTGTGGTGTTCTTCAGATCCACATGTTGGAAAACGTGGTTTCGGATGTTTCTGTAGGGAAATGACTTGATGATTCTTACGGTAAGAACCGAGTCCGTCACTGCCTCTATGTTAGTATCTGAATTGGCCCATTCCGAGAGTCTGGCGTCTACTTACATGGACGCGCGGTCGATGTCAACGGTTCCTCCAGGTCGTACTGTGACATGTTCTTTGTTCTTTGAGACTCTGTTGTCTTGTGGCTCAGTTTCAGCGGCCGTTCAGTGATCTTTAACGATTCTTTTACCACTGTAAATTTTTATCACGGGTACGGGTATTGTCTTGTCAGGTGACTCCCACACTTGAAATTTCACCGCCTAGAACACTCGAGACTAATTTGGGGCCAAATCCTGCGGATTGCGTACTTCAACCAAAGACGTTGGTTAATCCAACGTGCTATGTATGGTAGTAGGTTGCTTGTGATACAAGGCCTCTTTAAAGGTACTGTCGTAATTTCAGCAGCAGCGGTATGCGGTCACCTGAGTTTGGTCATCTGGTCTTGTTGATGTTTATTTACACCAGCACCACCAGGATTGCACGTCCACCACTAGGTAGAAGACGATACTCGGAGTAGCCTACACCTCTCGCGGTTTGGCGTTCTATTGCTGTTGATTAGCTTTTGAAACCTCATCCGTACCTTTTTCCTGCGTGCGCGAAATCCGCGACGTCAATCCGTTGAACGCAAATCGTTTTCGGGGCTCTGATCAGTATATCAATTTTTGGGCTCTGTTCCATGTATCGTTTATCGCTAACGTCAGAATCAGCGAGGTGCCTTACCAAAGGTTTCACTGCTCCACGTGTCAACGGCTTTCCCTACTCCGTCGATTAGGACGAAACTGTATTCTGCGTTGAGCAATGATCAAACCGAACCCGGTATACATTTTGCTTATGCGTGGATCTAAATGGTCCACTTGGTACTCTACCTGTCTTTTAGTCTCATTAGTAACCAACAGTAGCTTGCCACAATGTTATTACTGACTTACCCGTTAGCTCGAAAACTGTCGCTTGTCGTATGCGAACGTCAAAATAGCAGGGCTGAAATAATTGTTTTGAGGTATTTAGTTAAACGAGACCGAAAAACTATTCACTATGATAAGTGCTTGGAGAGAGTTGAGCCAAGAGGACAAAATAAACGTCAGTATACAGCATTCTTACGGAATCAAGAGTTATGTTGGATATGAGTACTGTGGGATATGGAGAAATCACATCGATATATGCAGCGGCGGCCTCTGAGTTGCTCTCTGCCAATTCGGTGTTGGCAACTGCTACCGAAGGTGTGACAACCCGTAGTTTACAGGTTGTGATGCAGCAGGTGCAGGCCACAATGTCTTACTACTCATATCTGGCCGTGGTGGCCACTGCTACAGACAGCGCGGTCGCCAGTTCTGCCTCTGCCCAGGCGGTTTCTGCTTCTTCAGTGTTGCTGGAGCTATATGACGACAATGCATTCTACGGTGGTAACACTCCATCTCTAGGTGGCAATGCTGCACTGCTTGCTGTAATGTCAGTGTTCTTGGGATGCCACACGGTATTTGGTATTTTTTATAAAGAGTGGTGGTTCCTCACCTGCTGGTTCTGTGGGCTGGTACTTGAAGTTCTCGGATACGTCGGACGAATTTGGTCCTCACTCAACATCATGGCCATCAATGCCTTTATTTTGCAGATTGTTTGCCTTACATTGGCCCCATGTTTTTTAATGGCTGGCATCTATTTCACTCTAGCTCAATTGACCGTCATTATGGGAGAACAGTATTCAATATTGAAGCCCATGCAATACTCCCTAGTTTTTATTTTGTGTGATCTGATCTCTATTATTTTGCAAGCTGTGGGAGGTGCAATTGCGGCTAGCGCCTTGTATGACTACCAGTCCACCAGACAAGGCGCCAATATTATGGTTGGTGGCTTGGCCTTTCAGGTTTTCTCGATGTCATTATTCCAATTATTTTGGTATTACTTTCTGTACACTTGCTACAAGGCGTTTAAGCAAGGGGGAGATGAGTGCTTCAATCCCAAGCATAAATCTATAAGGCAAAACCCTTTGTTTAGGGTGTACCTTGTTGCCATTTCATTCTCGGTGTTGTTTGTTTTTATCCGATCCATATATCGACTTATCGAACTAGCTCAAGGTTTTGACGGCCATTTGGCAATCACAGAGATATACTTTTTTATCCTGGAATCTCTTATGATGTGTCTTTCTATTGTGATACTGACAGTGATATATCCGGGATTTGCCTACGGGAGAAATTCCGATATTGCCATTGATAAGAGATTGAAGACCACTTTCTCGTCGAAAAAGAATATCCCAGCTTATGATGCTGAAAATGAAAATGAAAATGAAACAGAGAAATACTGAGGTTGAGCGCTCGCTTCTAAAACTTCATGGCCTACCTCCTTCACTGATGGTCGTAGTCATTGATTCAACAATCAAACTCCCAACTATATATTTCATACCAAAAATTATCAATGCTGCGACCTTTCCAGCTCGCTTTCCAGAAGATAACCCATGCTGGGATTGGACCATGATCTGACACACAATTGAAAATACACTCAATGACTAGTATTTTTTGCTACTAAAATGATTTTCGCAAGATAGAATAGAGATAAGATTGAAGAAGAGCTGGCCTATTTTGATGAGAGGGTGGCCTCAATAACTGAAATCCCATTTTGTGTAAGATTCTAATCACTCCTGCCTTTTAAATACTGGTTCTCTCAATACGTTTCAGCGGGGACAATAAAATACCGATAGAGATATTTGTGACAATGTAAACAAGAAAGGTATAATAATGAGACGTTAAAGCCAATAGATGCAAATTTCAGAATGGCTGTCGCTTGCTTGTGTTGCTCACATTTGTGTAATTACAAAAAGGCACAATTTTTGCGTTGCGATACTATTTGGCAGTAAGGCGTTCTCAGCTTTTAAGAGAGGTTGAGATTCTTTTTATTGGGATAACAGTTCCCTTGCAAGTGTGACCGATCTTCAGTTGTTAACAGACAGGGACCTGAGGACCTCCCTTTCAAATAAACAAGAGGCACATTAGCCATTTTGTCACTATAATTGAGGTCTCCGTAAGTATTTTAGTTTGGTTTACTTTTTAGCGAAATATCCTTGATCGCTTGATTTAATAGCAAGTTTGCGCTGGACTGACATTATTCATTAACCCACAGAGTTGTTTTTCTAAAGATTTATTCATCTCAAATTACCATCAGAAATGATCGATGAGGCCTCACTTATTATAGTTTCAATTGCAAGAAATTTGAAGGAGATCTTGGCAAGTGTGGACTTCAGTAAGTTCTCAGTTGAATAAATGAATGGAGTTGGAGCTGATGAACCTTCAACAGATATTAGATGAATGCTTCAGCTGTGGAGTATTGAGTAAACGGGTGTTTTCACTATTTTCAAGAATTTTCGATAAAAAGAGTTTTTCTCACTTACAATATGGCAAGAAAAGGCGCTCAAAAAGAATAACCAAAAAACTCCTTAATACTGAATGTAAAAACATGCCTTGTTAGTATATTTCACCCTATTTCCGGAATTCGGATGTTATCCTTTCAATCTTATTCTTTGCCATTTACTTTCATTGACTTGAAAGTTTCCGACGTCGATTAACAAATATACAGAACTCTATCAGAGAAGTTGGAGGAGAACTACAGTTCAAACCTGTTGTAACAACCATTTCGAGCACTTTGACTCTCGTTATTGCAAAAGAAAGAAAATAATGAATTCTTATCTACAACTTTAGCCGCTTTTTTTGGCGGAATCATTTTCTTCAAAGGCCATGTCTATCGTTGTATCAATATGGGACCTGTTTCTTTCAATTTCAGCTGAGACTTGACTTTGAACAACATGAAGTTGTTCAGGATGCTCTGTTTGCCACTGTTTCAACTTGTAAGTTTGCCCAGTTAAATCCCAATAGATACCTCTTGTGGTGGTGAATATTCCATGTCTTCCCTCCCAGAGAGGAAATATTATTACAATAAAGCCAGAAATGAATAGCCAAATAATTCCCACAGTGACCCACCCGGTGAAAAACTTCTTGGAAAACACGTATTTGGAACCATACATCGGCATTGGCCAAAGGACAAGTAAAGAGAATGCCATAAATAGGCAAGTGTATCCTGCAATCTTTGATGCTTTTCTCAAAAGCTCTTCCTCTTGTTGCGCAAGATCTTCACCTTTTTCGACGTAAATCTCATGGGCAACTTCAGTCATCTGTGATTTGACAGGTTGAATCTCCTCATCTACATTTTTCTCTGTTGCATCAATAATCTCCTCAGTTTCATCAACTCTTTTGATAGTTTTGAGTATTTCCCAATCAAAGTCTTGTGAGCCAAAGGCGAAGGTTAGTATCGGGACAAAAATCAAAGGAGATAATAATGCAACAACATTTCCCGTGAGCATTGCATTATCCTCGAAAGTATTATCAACAGTTATACTACCAAACTGAACTTTGGTACAAACAAGCCATGACATGATGGAGAACGCAGTTCCTAAAATCGGTGACCAAATAGCCGCCTGTGTGTTTTGTCTCTTTGATAGTAAAGTTATTGCTGAAGGAAAAACTGCAGCTGAAATGATGATGCCCATCAATTCATATAGATATCCCATAGAGATTCCTGCATACCATAATCCGGTAGCAAATGCAGACATAATTAAAGAAAACGCTATGACAGAAACATGAGAGGTTGCAATCAACTTCTTTCCAGTTGCACTGGGATTGATGTAACCTTTGTAAATATCGTAAGAGAAGATCGAGGAAACAGCTATAAATTCTGCTGATGATGCTGATGTTACTGCC
The DNA here is from genome assembly GCA_030579375.1 of Ogataea populi-albae. Taxonomy (NCBI): domain Eukaryota; kingdom Fungi; phylum Ascomycota; class Pichiomycetes; order Pichiales; family Pichiaceae; genus Ogataea; species Ogataea populi-albae. The sequence continues at coordinate 25,314 of JAKTQY010000021.1, read as the reverse complement.
ATGAAAACCATGATCAATGCAGCAACAGCACCACCTTTCCCCATCATAGCGACTGCTGCGTTAGGCAATACCAAACCTGCAGAAACTTGGGCCGAAGTCAAACGATCAGGATAGGTTGGAAAGGCAGGATTTGATTCTAATGCCACACAAGCAAGGCCCATTGTTGTTGATACTAACCACGGAACTGCAAACCATGCAATTCCACCCAGAATATATCCAGGAAGAGCTGCTGCAGGACTGGAAGCAATAGCCTTATTCCAATAGCCGTTATCCAAGAAAACAGTTCCAAAATTCCCAACGATGTTGATTACGAAGAATATTCCTCCAGAACGAGAGTTCATAGTGAGGTAAGATCCATGAGCATTTCCTTTGATCGGCCTTTCTTCAGCTAATTTAGTTACGATATCCCACACCTTCCCTGGAGAGCCTAACAATGTATCAGTTGCAAAAGTTGTAAACGCAAAAGTTAAAATGATCACAATAATTGCAATTGTATGGGCGTAGTCAGTCAAAAATGTTGCTTTGATACCGCCAAAAAGGGTATACACAACAACTCCAATAGGAAGTAAAAAGCATGCAGCTACTGTATGCATACCAGTTAAATCACTGATCACAGCTGAGCCACCTGTGAACAGCATGGCAGTCACAAGAATGTTTGTTGCAATTGCAAAAAACAGATAGACCCCATGTGCTGTTGGACCATATCTTGCTTTAATGATCTCCAAGTAAGTGTGTGCCTCTGGTGCTCTCTGCTTGGCTTTGATAGCAATAAATGCAAACAAAATGATCTGCACCGTTGCCCCTGACGCGTAATAGAAACCTAGTTTTTGCAACATTGTGTTAATTATTATTCATTTAGTTGTAAATTTATTCCTGACTCACCTCCAGAAACCCCATTTTTATACACCTGGGTACAAGATTGTAAAAGAGTAGCAGCCCTTTGAGAATTGTTAGTATTCAACTCAAGTGTATGAAGCAAGGGAATTGAAACTCACCATGTCCATGAACTGACAACAGCAGCAGCAATCAGACCAGACTTCACACTTCTTCCAGCAGCAACGAATTCTTCAGCTGTAATAATTTCTTTCTGATATCGACGAAGAACGAAAGTGGTCAAGATCATACCCAAAGAGAACAAGAAACCCAAACCGACAACAACGGCATAACCTGCACCTTGCGGTAAAGGAATTTCAGCAACCATCTTAAGAACTCAAAACCTTAGAATTGGTACTTAGTTTAGCCTAGTTTTTGAAATCGTGAGCTCAGAACCGCAAGCAGTGATTGAGGTTTAGGAAATAATTATATTTATAGCCCTTCGACTTTTTCAGCCTGCAGTTAGACCATAATGTTATCTTCAGATATCAGATTCAGCCAGTCATCAAACAGCAACAGCATCACCATAGCTAAATTTTTTTATGTATCTCATTGTTTCTTATCCTTTTAACAAATGACAGCCCTTTCATTGCTCTAGATAAGAAGAGTATCTCCGATATTGGTAGCAGTATTTCTAGCCCACATTATCTGTTAACCGCCCTTTTTCCATATCCACAAAACACAATCAGAGCGGCTTAAAATAAAAAATATTCAACAATACTGCTCTCTAGATTTCTGCTTCTCCGTATTGTTGGAGAAACTAATGCCGAGCGACGCGTGTACCACTAAGAAATACTGTCGGGTGCTAACCAGATTTCTTGGTCGCCTGCAATTTGACAGCCTATCAAAGTTGGTGATCTCAGATACGATCAACTATAATTCAAATAAGGTAATATTTTGGGCTTCAATTCACGTTTATGGATCATATGAGTGTCATCCTTGGTTCTTCAAAAGATGATTTGATAATGTCCATTAGAAAGCAGCCAACGGATAAAGCACGAGGTAATGCGTCATAGTGTAGGCCGCAACTAACGACTTATCTTGTGGCGGAGCAATTGCTGAGCTCTGGTTTAGCCAACGTTGGATGATTAGTTTTCCGAGTAATCATGCGATCACAAGTTGCAAGAGCTTCGAATCTCCGCATCGTCCGACTGCTGTCTTTTCGGCTACCGGGAACCTGCTATCCTTTACCAGCAAATTTGCTGTAAATACGAGGTCATCTACTATGTATAGAATTGTATTCAAAAGATTGCCCAGCAAACATGACAGCCAGTGAAATCTTTAGTCTTGATTGACGGGCGAACATTTACCCGTTACACCAAACTACATTGTTTGGACGCACAAGGCAGCAGGATCTAACATCGGCAAGATTTGCCGAATGTAAGTTTTCCTGATATCATATTTTCAATGGCTCCAGCTCTTATATTATCTCTTGGTATTGATTTTCACAAGTTTCTGCCCAAGAAACCCCTTTCTCTTGACTACGAAGCAGCCAGCCTCCGAATCTTAGCAGGAAATGCACTACTCCGGTTATGCATATGATGAATTTTGCGCAATAGCACTGCCGTGCGTTTCTGTCTCACCGGCGTCTGTATCTTTTGTTCTTTTTATGTATCATGCACTACTTAATTGTAGGCGGAACATCACTGCCACAAAATACTCAGTTGTTAACTAACTGTTGTTATTCTTTTCAGGAGTGAATCAATTATAGAAGGTGCTTTGAGACTGTTTGCTGCTTTCAAAGGAAGGAGCATCTTCTTTACAGGCTGAGAAATTGGCTTGTGGTGAAAACTTTTTTCAAACTATCTGAGCTAACCATGCTTCAGAATTGGCCGTGAAGGTTACCATACTGGAATTACATTCAACCTAGAATTATATGAAATTTAGTAGTGACAGGTGGAAGATTGTGCATACTTGAGCTACAGAGAGCAATAAACTTGGAATCTAACTTTTTAGGGGCAATACGTTTTGTTCCAACTGAGTTGAGATCAAAGCTATGTAGCTTAACTAAATATCAAGCATACCATAGAGCTATTTAGAGGCAACAGTTTGGCCAAGACTTTCAGAGATCCCACAATCAAAAGAGTGAAATTAACCATCAACATTTATACTCAACTAGAGGTTGTGGTGCACCACAATAAAAGGCTATTAAAGCTCCACATTATCTTCTATGATGACTTTGATGCTGGATCTGCGAGGGTTGCCTGACAATGTCATTGCTTCCACAGATCTCTCTAGTGGATAGCGGTCTGTGACTAGTTGCTTAACATCTACAAGTTTTTCACTGATTAACTTTATCACTGTAGGCCACGATTGATGATAGCGGTTGATAAATTTGATATCAATTTCGTTGAGAGAAAGATGCATGAATGGGAAGTTATTAATGACATCTTTACCAACACCAACAATAACTAATGCCCCGCTTCTTCTTGCGCAATAAGCTGCCGTGAGTATACTACTTTCAATACCAGTACACTCAAGGACCTTGGGCGGGGCATCAATTTCCTTAGCTCCAAACACTTGACGTATTTCTTTCGCATTCTCAACAGGGCCCAACTTGTCGTTAATCAGATACGTTCTCACTCTTGGAATCAGTTTTCTAGCAAAATTTAGTCTATGCTCAAAAATGTCAGTGATAACAAGTGGAGTCGCCCCTGCTGCGTCTGCCAAAATCAAAGTTGCTAGCCCAATTGGTCCCGCACCAGTAATCAAGCAACCTTTTCCTATTTCAATTTGGGCTCTTTCAACTCCATGATATGCAACACTCAGTGGCTCAACCAGCGCCCCTTCTTCGTATGTCATACAGTCTGGAATTTTGAAAACACATTCTGAATTAGTTACCATAAATCTTTGCATTGTGCCGTCGCAAGGGTAGACACTCAAAAAGTCAACATACTGGCAAAGGTTGTAATCTCCTTGAACACATAAAAAACATTTCCCACAACTATTCTGAGGTTCAATTGCAACTCTGTCTCCGACATTAACATTTTTTACTCCAGCACCAATTTCTATTACATCTCCGGATGCCTCGTGACCCAAAATGCAATTACCGAGAACTTTCAATTCCCCAATCTCTCCTGTTTTCCAGTAATGAACATCGGATCCACATATGCCAGTAGCCCTTATGTGAAGCAAGACTTCATTTTCTTCTGGTGTCTTAATGGGAGACTCTTTGAGCTCAATTCTGTGATCTTTCGTAACCTGAAGTGAGGGGTTAAGTTGAGAAAAGTGGCGCATTACTATGTGTGACTAAGATCTCCGATACCATTAAAACTTTTCAATACCAATATTGGCTAGTTGGTAAACTAGCATGACACAACTACTAAATGAGCGGCATTTTGGCTCATTAATATACTTCAAAGCTTGTTCAATACATAATTTCTTTGTTGGGTATCATACTTGCAAAATTTCTTCTGATAAAGCCGAAATGAGTACTTTAGGTTCAGTATCCGAAAAGGGAATTTTAGACGAAGAGCAAAAAAACATAAGACAGACTCCACTCTAGCTGATTGCAATTAGTATTTGCCAAAAAGTATTCAAATTCATAGATTTTCTACGCACTTTGATAAATATTTTTGATCTATCATTCCTCTCTTATCGCAAAAATTGATCATGTTGCAGTAATAGAATACCGAACTTGTCTGGTCCCAATTTGTAGGTATACGCTCATTTGTTTTTGGATTAAGTGCTTGGCGAAAAAATGCTTTCCTGCCAGCTTTCTTCGAACAGAAGCAGGAAAACAATAATGGAATGTACATCAATTAATATAGCAACTAATATGGTATTTCAAATATTTTTGGACGTTTGACTAGATATTTCTAGTAGAAACAGAGAATACTTTTTGGAGACATTGGAATCTACAACGCCTGGAATTTCAAGTTGAACCATTAACGATATGCTTTCAGCAGGTCTATGTCTCTCATTATTCCATAGCCAGGTGTGATTTCACTACTTTTGGAGTTATGTACTGATTGAATGCAATTTCTACGAAGTCGCTAAACGATTCAAGAGGGGCACACTTGACCGCAACATGATTATTGCACAATCTACTGCCTCAGTACTCCTTCCCCAGATTTACTTTGAGCACTACTTTTGGAAAAAAAAAAAGTAAAAGTTGGCACTCACATATGAAACCGCTTATATTCCCGAAAGGAGATGAAAGCTCCCCACAAATGCTCCGCATTCGCCAGACACAAATCTGGGGTAACTGTATGCAGTTATGTGATTTGATCGCATGCAAGATTCTCCACAATTGACGTCCTGGGAACCAAAGTTGAGAAAAAAAACAGATTAAGCCTACGTTGAATGGCAAACTGCTTGCAAGAGTTTCACATTATTCAAGTTTGTCTCGTAAATCTTCAGTATTTTAAGCTTAAAGGGCTTATACTCTGACCGGTCTTAAGTGAATTATATCTTGCCTCTTTTTTTGCTTTTTTCCTGAAAGGGACACAAGGCTTAATGTAAATCAGCCACTAGAGCATCAAACTCATAAGTCTGTTTTGGTTAATGAGTTGTTCTGCTGCGTTGGGATATGGCTCGAAGGTTGAGTTAACGTCGGCCGACGCTGTCTTTAAGAAGGGTAGAGCCAACAGAAAACAGGCAAACTCAGTACAAACAAAGAGCTCCAAAAGAGTTAGAACTGGATGCCTCACATGCCGTAGAAAGCACAGAAAATGCGACGAGAGTCGACAACAAAACAAGTGTGGAAAAATGCGATGCGGTCAGTGCCTTGCTGGAGGACTTGAGTGCATTTGGCCGGGATTTATTCATATATCTAAGACAACATGGCCTAAGAAAAAAGGAGATGTAGTTGTTTCTTCTGCGGAAGGCACAGCTCTCTTGAGTCAATCTCGCGTTTCCACAGTTGCGTCTACGGAAAAGCAACCCCGAGAGAGCGATGATTCACTAACCAGAATTTTGGACTTGTCAATCTTCCATGGGACAGATCAGGATAATCAGACGAGACCAGAAACATGTAAAAATTTGCAAGTTGGTCCTCAAGGTGCTTTATTCGATGCAGCAACTAATAGCATCAACACTACTAGAATTCCACGCCTTTCTTCAGGCGTTTCAGCATCAAATATGCATCTTTCTTTTTCTTCACCTTCATCTTTGAATGAAGACCACAGGAGTCTACCGTTGAACTCGATAAGCCCTGAAACAAGTATATCTTGCAAACATATGACTCCGACTACATCCTATGTTAGCCCTAATGTTCATCCTTTGATAAATTCGGCATCTGATTTGGCGCTTCAGCATGCTGTTGTATCGGATAACGGACCAGCAACTAAAGTTGACTGTTCTAATTCGGATTTCTATCCAGATGGGATATCTCAAAAGCGGTTAGTTTTGAACGAGAATGACTTTCAGTCCTGTCAGAAACCTCAACTTTCATTCAATCATCAGTCATCTAAATTTCCTGAGTATCATTCTCTTGTGCAACTATGCTCGGAGCCATTAAATATTAGTGACTTTTCGCCATATATTGGAATTGAAAATGCTGATAATTACTTGGAAATACCTGATACTTTACGTGAATTTATGTACATTAATGCTTTTACAACGAATTTGAGAATGAACCGTTTACCAGTCTTCGACAACCCACCAACAGAAGTTTTGAAGAAGTACTTTGTCAATGTGGAGAAGTTTACAATTGGGGGTTTTGATAAGCCAGTAGAAATCAAGACTGAACAAGAGCTGATGCTTCTGAGAAATTATGTTGATGAAGTTGGAGCCGGAGTTGATATGTTTGATACTAAGAAGTGTATGGTTCGAATAATCCCTCAAAAAATGAAGTTTTGTGAGCCCCTTCGATTTGCAGTTTTGGCTTTGTCTTCACGTTGGATGGACTCAAAAGTAATGAACTATCCTAAAAGTTTAACTGTCAAGCTTTATCAGGAGTCTTTGAGACATCTTGCCTCAACATTCAATAATACCTCAGAAGATATATATCTTGTTACTACATGCGTGATTCTGTGCGTTTTTGAGATGATGAGCTCAGACCCTAAAAAGTGGAAGCGTCATCTAGAGGGCTGTGTCTTGCTTTTGCGAAGTTACAATATTGATGGATTATCTTTGAACGAGATTGAAAGAGCTATCTTTTGGGTTTTTATCAGAATGGACGTATGCCATTCCGTCATCACTGAAGCACCTACACTTTTACCGTCAGAATACTGGGTCAGACCGAGCATGACTGCTGAGGACATTGAGATTGCGTTTAGCGATCAGGAAATGCACGCAAATCATATTGTTTATCTTTGTTCTCTGGTTGTCAATCTGGTATATGGTGAGCAGGAGGGTGAAGAATTCAAAAATAAGTGGTTGGATTTATGGATACGTTTAAAACGATGGTCATGCAGTTACCAAGAGCTTTTTAGACCCACCTTTGAATTCTTTGATACGAAAATCCAGTTTCCAAGAATATTCTTCACCAATTCACAAGCGATATCCTCCAATCAAATGTATCACATGGCGTCCATTTTGATGCTACAAAATAAACCGCGCTCTTTGAGGCTAGCTACATTGTCACTGCTTGAGAATGATGTAGCTCGCTCCGAAGTTAGGATTTTACCTAGCTCTTCTCTGTTACATCACTCAAAGAGAATAGTGGGTATTTCAATAACCAATGAGGACTATGGTGCTTATTGCAACTCAATTCAACCGCTATACGTGGCGGGCATAATTTTGACATCTAAAAAAGAGCACGGGATTTTGCTAGGAGCGTTGAGAAAGGTGGAAGATTCGACAGGATGGTCAACACATTGGAGGATCCGTGATTTAATAGAATATTGGAGTGAGGGGGGTTAATATGTTTTATCGTATCTTTGGACTGATTATTAAATGACAATATATGGAAAAACGAATTGTCTTTTGGATTTTTAGGTTTATGTAACTCTCTGTCAGCTCTGAACTATATTTGGTTCTTCTTTACAGAATTATTCGGTTAATTAAACCATAAATTTATGTTGGAGAATACGAAACTTGATGCCTCATTCTATTATTACTCTCTGCACTTTTAGTTATCCGGCATGGTTTTAAGTCGCATTTAAAATAGCAGTACATTCTTCTAAGAGTCGTTATGCTTTTTTAGAAAAAGAATAACGAAGCAAAGAATCGAAAATCGGGATTATCAGCACTAGGACTCAAGCTGCTCCTTTCGAATGAATTGATGTGAAAGCTAGAAGAAAAATTACAGTACCGAAAAGTATCGCAATAATTTCGGGTCATGCGGCTCTATTTCAGGGGATTGGTTTGAAAATTCAAAAGAGGGTAGTGAGTGAGAATTAGCTTGGGCCGCATATTTCAAAAAGTCAATCATCCGAAACAGATCACTATAAGCTTTGAGCTCTTTGTTTTTTTAATTTTGTATTTAATCTGAGGACTGCGTGACGTCGGGTTATCTTTTCGCATACGACTGATTCTGCCTAGAATTTTCGAATTTTCAACTGGCTTTGAATTGAGTGGCAGTCATTATTTTTGATATCTGATCTAATTTCTGGGAGCACCTGAGGTTGTATAAAGAAATCTATCGACAGCTAACAAATAGATTGTAGCTAAAGTCATCACGCATAGAACTCAATTCAAAATGATTCTTCGATATGCCATATCCTTAAGAAGTAACAGCGCTTAAAAGCCGTTTGACGCTCATAATCCAGTAAAGTCGCAACTTTTTGAGCAGAGGCGCTTGAATCATCGAAGCGATAAGTGAACCACTCTTTGACTAGTCTTTCAGCCAACTGCAGTCCAATTTTACTCTCTCCGATGCAGAGAATCTGGCAGTTATTTGAAAGTATTGAACGTTCAACACTGAATGAATCGTGAGCTGTGACTGCACGAATTCCCATGACTTTTTTGGCACTTAAAGCTACGCCAAGCCCAGTTACACAAACAAGAACGCCTCGATCAGCTTCACCTCGTGCTATTCGCTCAGCGCACCAATTGCAGCTAAGGGATAGGCCGTTTGATCTTCCTTTCCGTTTACACCAATATCTACAACAGATCCAATCAAATCGTTTGATTTGATCTGTTTCAACAGCGCTTCCTTGTATCCAAATCCGGCGTTGTCCCAGCCAATCAAGACTTTAAGCTTTTCCTCATTCATGCTGCTCATTATCATCTGAAAACTTTAGCAATTGAAATAGATAGTGAACAAAACAGTTATCTTTCGCAATATATACGATACCTCTCTGACATCATCTCAGTGTTTTTTCTTGGTAGATGGGATTTTATATCCGTTCTATTGCACATTCCCGATGAGCAAGGCTCTTAACTTTCCATTTAAGGAAAAATAAGAGAGATCTGTTTTCATTATGATTTTCTCAAGGGCTGGTCTTTTTATGACTTGTGTTTGTATCGCATCGGAAGATATCAGTATGCGCTCCAGAGGGAAGGATTATATATATTGACATATATGTTCCTGACATAGGTTGCTTCTTGTGTAAGTGTTCCCTTCTCGAAAAAATCAAAATCAAATTGTTCATGTCTTCGAAACACTTCTTACCACAGGATCCATCTACGACAGTTATTCAGGGACTGAAAGCTACTATCTACGAAAACTCAAACTTGTCTCTACTTGAAAAGGAGCAAGTTTTTTTCGACAATAAATTTGGCGGCCAAAAAGTAGCACTTATTTCAGGTGGTGGCTCTGGCCATGAGCCCGGATGATATGGATTCGTTGGTAATGGAATGCTTGCAGTCTCAGTTCAGGGGAGAATATTTTTGTCTCCCAACTACACAAACACTGAGGCTGCTGACAAGGTGGTTCATTCAGAAGCTGGGACGATATCTGTAATAACAAACTACACGGGAGATAATCTTTATTTTGGGATGGCTGCCCAGCAGCTTCTCAGTCGTTACGGAGAAGACAAAATAAAGATTCTCAGAACAACAGATGATGTTGCTCTTCCCAGATCTAAATTTAATTTGCTTGGTCGACGAACATTAAGTAGCATCACCCTTATGATCAAAGTATTGGGAGCTTGTGCCGACGAGGGCTATGATAATAAAAAGGTATACGACTTAGGAATTTCAATTAACAAAAATAATGTTTCCGTCAGCGCAGGTCTGGATCATGCACACATCCCTACTCATGAAAAAACTTGCGACTGGGGTCAGCTGAAACCAAATGAGTTGGAATTGGGTTTGGGTGTGCATAACGAACCAGAAGTTAGTAAACTAAATTATATTCCGTCTAATGAAGAATTGATTGGGACTCTACTGAAATTCCAAGGACCCTGAAAGAGCCTTTTTTGCCCATGAAAAAGGTGATAAGGTTGTCTTGCAACTCAGCAACCTGGGAGGAGTCTCGCATGTTGAATCACTTGCAATATTGCCGAAAACGCTGCAACAGCTGAAAAGAGACTATGGCATTCAAGTTTCTAGGGTTCATTATGTTCATTTTGTCACTTCATTCAATGCCCCGATTTTTACTCTAACGCTGTTGAACTTAACTAAATCTGTGTCGTGCGAATATGGCGTGAAAAAGCTCTTCCAATATCTTGACAGATCTGTAAGTCTGACAAGCTGGCCAGTAGCTTTCCTTAGCTTTCCACGAAATTACCGAGCCCATTGAAGCTGAAAGAAAAATTATAAGTCACTTTGAGCACTATGAGGAAGAGTTCTTCAAAAAGCCAGAAGTACTCTACGAACTTAGAGTTCCGCAGGAAACATTTGACAAAATTATCAGGAGAGCTGTAAAGAAGATTATTGCGAAGGAACCAGAGTTAACCCTCTTGGATACACAGATGGGTGATGGCGAATGTGGAGAAGGTCTCAGAGTACGTACTGTTGCAATTACTTCTCTGCTTGACAGAGAAAAGTTTACCTCTCAGGGCTCTATTGTCTTTTCACTTCAGAATGTTATGAAGGTAATAAAGGATGACATGGGAGGCACTTTAGTTGCTATTTTGTTTATCTTCTTGAAAGGTTTGACCCATAAACTGGAAAAGCTTCTGCGCGAATCTGAAAGAAGAGATACCACAGAAATGTTTAAAATTGCCTTTACTTACGCCATTGAAACCCTATGCCAGTATATCATGGCTGGAGAAGGTGACAGAACAGTGATGGATGTGCTGGTACCTTTTTGCCAAGGATTTTCTTGTACTGGAGATCTCAATTACGCGATAAGGACTGCGCACTGTGCTGCAGAGAGCACTCGAAGAATGATTCCTAAACTTGGGAGGGCAACCTACGTTGTGATTCAAGAGGGTCAAACAATCTTTCCTCCCGATCCTGGCACATATGCTCTCTATGAGATAATTTCAGTCTTAAAATCACCATGATGTAGGCCACTATCTCCAAAGTTATGGCCTCTATTACACTCACATTTTCTAAAAGAATTGTTAGACCATTCTTTAGCTATACAAAAATTGCCGCCTGCATTTTTTCTTAAAAAGCAACCGCTGAACTTTGATCAAATGTGTGCAGCTCCTTGTTGTGCGCTATGAGCTTCTTGTGTTTCTTTTGCAGCAAATGAAGACACAGTTGTATTGTAAACTCATATAATACCTATCGCTCAAGTTTCGTGATTTTGATTATGTCAGCAGATCAAAAGCTGAAACGCAGTTTCTCAGGGCAGAAGCAACACTAGTTAGTGTTTGAATGAGTGACCAAAGCTTATCAAGTTCATTCTTTTAGAAAAAACATCCTTCAAAAATCTTAGCTGTCTGTGTGTTATTGAAAGATGTCTGATACGCTTTCAGGTTCTTGCACGTGTGGATCAATCAAAGTAAAACTTATTGTTCCACCCAGATCTACAGAAGCTTGTTACTGTTGTGACTGTCGGAAAAACTCGGGCCACCTTGGTCAGTATATGTGGGAATACAATATCAATGATATTCATATTGAAGACGCAAAAGCATTGAAGGAGTGTATTTTGACCAAGACAACTAGCGGCAAACCTAAAAAGAAAGTTTTCTGTGGTAATTGTGGTTCCACAATCTACTCAATTCCTATGGCTGAAGGTGGAGAGACTGTTTATTTCAGATGCACTCTTTTGGATAATGGCTTTGAGAAGTTTTTACCAGAATCTGTTTTGTTCGAAGAAGAGAAGATCAGATACATCAACTCTAATGATCTCGAGTACTAGGCTGAATACAAACTTACTTTATCGTACACAATCTTATGCTGAGGATGGAATGATTTATTTATTACGTCAATTTTTCTTGCCGCACTTGAATTGACTCCAAGTTCTTTAAATTATACGTGCTAGAGAGAGGCTCCTGAATAAAGTGAAATTCTTCTAGAAAGAATTGTTAATGTCTTGGGACGCTTTTTTGCTACTTCGATGTAACGACAAAATGGAATATATCAAGACAGAGTTTTGGCATTGAGGTCCTACAATATTCGTGAGATATTAGATGACATGTTCACTACACCATATCTCGAAGGCGAAGTATAAGGTTTCGGCTGAGGTAACTATGCTCAAATCATCTGTAAAAAGAATATTTGATTGAACGAATATCACGAAAAATCAGTCTCGATTAATTTAGATTTCAACGATTTAAAAAATTTGATAATCAATTTAAAAGCTCAGACTATCTAAATCTTATAAGCATGTAATACCGAAGTAGTATAAGGTTCAAGGCAATTAATTATTGTCTATAACAAAGCTGCTGTATCCATCAAATCCATTTAGGAACGAAGGACCGATCTCAACTAAACCTGTTTCAGCCACATATTCAGACCAATGCACAAGCAATTCATCGAGCTTTTCCTTCAATTCATCTGCTAAATCACGAACCTCACCGGGATCTTTGGAAAGATCAAACAGCTGCCATTTTCCCGCTCCAACTGGGGCTGGAATATATAAAGCTTTATAATTGTCTTTTCGAATGGCTTGCTGACCAAATAACTCCCAGCCAGTAACACTATCACTGCTATGAATTTTCTGCGATTCTCCTGTGAGATAGCCTACCCAGGATTTTCCTCTCGGTTCAACTACAGGGCGACCCCTGAAAAACTTTCCGGGATGTGTGATGCTTGCCAATTCTAGTATAGTGGGCAGAATATCCATTACTGTCCCAAACTCATGCAAAATCTTGCCCTTGACACTTTCAAAATTCTTCAGACCCTGATAATTTATTATTAACGGGCATCGTATACCACCTTCTGATGCCCACATCTTATACATATATGAAGGTGCTGTTGCGGCCTGTGCCCATTGGTCAGAATACCAAACAAAGGAGTCCGCGTTACCTATGTTATCAAAGTCGTTATTGAAGTGCTTGCTGATAGCATTGCTAATGTTCTCAATTCTAAGTGGCATTGCTTCCATAAACATTCCTTCTGCACCGTTATCTGACATGAACAAGACAAACGTATTATCTAGCTCCCCTACAGATTCTAGATAATCAAGTACTCTTCCTATATTAGCATCTAGTTGATCAACCATGGCTGCGTAAACTTCCATGATTCGTGATTCCCGCTTTTTCTCTTCTGAGTTCAGTCTAGACCAAGGTTTATCTCTGTGAGTCACGACTGGGTGAGGCTCAACATCTGATGGAAAAAGGCCAAGCTCTACTCCCTTTTTGAGCCTTTCTTTTCTAAGAACTGCGGGACCATCGTCGTAGCGACCTTTATACTGTTCAATAACTTCCCTTGGAGCCTGAAATGGCCAATGTGGTGCAGTGTAGGTGATACATCCGAAAAATGGTCTCTCTCCTCTTTTGTCACTATCTTGCAAAAATTCCAATGCTTTATCAGTGTAATATGTACTACTGTAAAATTCATCAGGTAAATCGACATCTGGATCTAGAGACTTGTCATCTTCCACAAAAAGAGATCGCATAAAAGAGATAGGAACCTTACCATTGTCTTGCTTTGGAAAATATTTGAAGTGATTTCCAGCACCTGGAAGCAGACTGAAGGATTTTTCAAACCCTCTCTTAATGGGCCATTGATCAGGCTGTAAACCTAAGTGCCACTTACCGGAAAGAAAAGTATAGTAATTCCCATAGTCTTGAAGGATTTGTCCAAGGGTTGCAACACGGTCATTTAGGTATCCTTCGTATCCAGGCTTACCAGAAAAAACCTCGGGGAACTGCGTTGCAAACTCATTCATCTGACCAAGTCCAGCGATGTGATTGTCAGTTCCTGAAAATAACATTGATCTTGTGGGAGAGCAGGCTGAAGCTGTGTGAAACTGTGTGAGTCTTACACCATTAGAGGCTAATTTGTGTAGATTAGGTGTATCTATCTCGCCTCCAAATGGACTCAAATCTGTAAAACCCAAATCATCTGCTACAATGATAAGAAAGTTTGGAGGCTTCTTAGAACAGTTAGCAGCCATTCTTAGTTTTATATTACCGTGAGAATAGCCTTCAGGCTTGATTCACGTATATAGCTACATTAGTTTAGACCAAGTTTCGCATGCTTTATACTGGTCTACCATTATGGTGAAGTGGTGGTTTCTTGAGGTTGGTTAACTAATGTCACATGACTTGATGGTTCGTTTATGTAACCACACCACAGTTGAGGCTATTTTTTATTGTCTTTTTCCTAATTGTTAACTCCCCACAGTTTTGCAAGTAAATTCAAATGTTTGACAGTACGGTGTGTTGTATGGGCAGCAGCATTGTATATTGAAACTGAGATACTCTCAAAATCAGTAATAAAACTAGTTGTCATCGAGTCACAAAGATAGGAATGAAGGCTAGCCTTTCAGCGGATACAGTTAGGTGAAAAGTGCGTTACCATCAGATCCCATTATTAGTAGAACATTTATTCGCCATTTCAATACTCAATATGAGACTTAATAGAGAAATCTAAGAATTATACTCGTAAACTTAGTTGGCAAAATAAAATTCCCACCGAACGTAAACTAATTTGATAATATAGCCTCAAGGCAAGGAACTCGTTAATGACAGAAATATATATCAATCGCAAAATTATTACTTTACCTTTGCAGGGGAAAGCTTAGTGAGCCATTCCATTGTCCATAGCTTCCTGAAGATATCTCCAATATACGTATCTTGTTCGTTTTCTCCAGTACTTACCTGTGTATACCATTGGAACAAATGTAGCAATACAAAAGATGGAGATACATGCTGCAGCAATAAAGGTTTTCTTTAATCCTTGGTTAGTGACCCACGGAGTGATGCCATAATTGATAGCGAAACTCATGGTATTTCTTATTAGAATCACTGGTACCATTGCTTGACCACTGAGCTCACGATAACTTTCAATGACGTAGTTGACAGAACAGGAGCAGCCCAGCGTAGCGGTTCCACCGAGGACTCCCATACCGAAAACAATCCCAAACCAGTGAATCTTGTTGTATGCTCCAACACCCCAGAGAATAAGCGCACAAGGGCATGTGATAAGATACAGTATCATAATCCAAAGCCGATGCTCTGGCTCTGAGACACCACCCTTTCTGCGTGCTAATAGCAAACGTAGCTTGTCCCCAAAGAATCCACTATAGTAGGAGAAGAGGAAACAAAAAATTATGGGTGACACGTAAGTAACGCCGCTCAGTGAGGGGGAGAAGTTGTATGGATCTGCACTATAGATGGCTGATGAAGTGGCATTGAGAACATTAAACCACACCAGCGAGGAACCATACTGGAAGCCTGCCCACACTACTCCAGGAAAACGCAACATAGAAAATTGGCGAATAATGATTTTGTGAATCATGAATGGTCTGGGCTTGTCCAGCAACTTTAGTTTCTCCATGTAAGTTTTCGGTGGCGGGAAACTATCTTCAACCGACACGACTTCCACTGTCTCCTTAACTTTACCATCTGAGAGCTCCTCGCTGACCTCATCATCTGGAGATATATGTGGTCTGCTATAATTGGTCTCTTCCATAAAGAAAAACAGAAACACAAAGCATACTGCATCAAAGATAGAGCACCAGAATAGCACCCATTTCCAACTTTGACCATCGGTAATAAAGCCTGCGACCAATGGTGCTATATAGTTAGAGACACATAGCGATAATGCGTAGATTCCCATGTACTTCCCTCTGTCATGCTCAAAATATAAGTCTGAGATTGAGATTTCCAATAGCGATTCAATTGGAGCGCCAAAGAACCCGGTCAAAATCTTACTCCCAATCCACTCACTGTACCCACTTGTGTACGGCGTCCAGACACAGAGAGCTACCGTTGCCAAGCACGAAAACAGATATACAGGCCTCTTGCCGTACTGCAGCGCCACAGCCTGCCATACAACACAGCCCCAACCGTAGAATAAAAATGAGCATCCAGTTCCCTGATTCAGATTATTCAAAGTAAGATTTGTACTGTCCACAATGTTTTCCAGCACACTGTAAATTGCGGCCGACGGTATTCCGATTGCAAAAGTGTATACTATTATACAAAATAATGACAGTAATTTTCGTTTGAAGGACCACAGTAATGGATCGTTGTGAGGATCCAGATAGTTTGGAGTTGGTGATAGTACCACGGTTTTAGTAACCGGCCCCTCCTCTCCAAGATCGACGAGGTGTACAGTGCCTGGAATAGCCTCTTGGTTAATCTTCATCTTTATTGCGAGATTGGCTATTTCAAAGAGATTTTTCTGAGACCGATGTTGCGATATCATTGTTGTATTTATATACCATAGCTGACATATCTTTTTTTATCTCACCACCGACTACCCTGCTGATCTACACAGTTGATATCTCCAGCTGATATCTCCAGCTGATAGTGCCGTTATCTCGGTGGGCATCATTTGTGGGGTTGGAGACAGGTCGCAAACGTCGCAAACGTCGCTATTAGTTTTTATTGGTGGATAAGAGTTCGACGCCTAGCGCCCCAAAGTTTATCAGCATTATGATAGCGGACTTTGTCGCGCAATTGTTTATTATTGGTCAGCGATTCAACGATCACGCAGCAGAGGCCTACCGTCTATGATTGTGAAATGCTGGAGTATTTAAAGCTAGTTCTCAGGCCTCTGTATCAACCTGATAAGAATGATTTTGGTGACCACATCCTTTGAAAATGCCAACTTACGTTAACAGAACCAGCAACCCAACAACATTTGAGCTGTGGAAACCAAAGATAGAAGCAGCTCAAGCTAGACAGAGGGATTCAGTAATCGAAGAATACTTGCTACGTGGAGATGAATTACCTGATGAGTCGCGGCTTAATGTATCGCACGTCCCCTATGAGACAAGTTTGATGTCGGAGCTTGAACTCGCAATCACTGAGATGAAAGCGAAGGACATCTTATCTGCATTATCTTCTGGTGAGCTAACAGCAAAGCAAGTTATGGTGGCATTTTTCAAACGTGCCACCATGGGGCACCAGTTGCTTAATTGTGCCACTGAATTCTTACCAGAGGCAATAAAGCGGGCAGAGGAACTTGACATATACTACACAAAGAACGGTACCACAGTCGGCCCCTTACATGGGCTACCAGTTAGTGTCAAGGAGCATGTTTCCATCAAGGGCAAGGTGACTCATGCTGGATACGTGGCTTTACTAGACAACGTCACAGAGGAGGACTGTACTACAGTAAAAGTTCTGCGGGAGCTGGGTGCAATCCCTTTTGTTAGAACTAATGAACCCCAGTCACTCATGCACCAGGATACAAGCAATAATATAACTGGTACCACAACAAATTGCTTCAACCGCAAACTGAGTCCTTCCGGGTCCAGTGGTGGTGAGGGAGCGCTTATTGGCTTCAAAGGTTCTGTTTTGGGAATAGGAACCGATATTGGCGGCTCCATTAGAAGTCCTGCTGCATTTAATGGGTGCTATGGACTGCGTCCAACGACGCATCGAATCTCACTGCGCAACAGTGTGTCTGGTGGAGCTGGACAAGAATCAGTCACAGCTGCCATTGGGCCACTTGCACAGCACCTTGAAGACATTGAACTCTTTATGGAAACTTACATTGGAAGTGAGCCTTGGCGTTACGATGCTACGTTAGTGCATACTCCATGGAAGAGAGTGGAAGCGCCTCGTGAACTTGTTGTTGGAGTGATGCGGGATGATGCCATTGTCAAACCTCATCCTCCAATTTTGCGCGGACTTCGGTTTGTTGAAGAAAAACTCCGTGCTGCAGGTATCAAAGTAGTCGAATTTGAGCCGTTCGATTGCGCTGGGATATGGGATGTGGTGTCAGACATGTACTTTGCAGACGGCTGTATCGCTCAAAACACTCTACTTTCCAAGTCAGGAGAACCTATACATCCCCTGACAGCCTGGGCATTTGGATATGGTAGCGGGGAAATTACTATTGTTGAAAACCACAAACTCAACTGTCGGCGTGACTATTACCGTAACAAGTATCAGGAGCTGATGGACGAGCGTGGTGTAGATCTGATACTGACCCCTGCCTACCTAGGTGTCGCATCAGAGCTTGGAACAACGACCTACTGGAATTATTGTGCTTATTGGAATTTATTGGACCAGCCAGGGCTTGTTTTTCCTACGGGACTTTTCCAAGATCCATCTATTGATATTGAGGAAGCACCACGTGCCTTCTGGAGCCCCGAAGACAAGCGTGAATCGCGTAAGTATGTGGCCTCAAGATTTGAAGGAGCACCTATTTCACTCCAGCTAGTCGGTAAACGTTATATGGATGAAGAGCTTATTGCAGCCGCAAAGGTAGTCGTATCAGCGATAGGTACTAAATAGTTGAGAGTATTTTTCAATGCATGGTGCGGCGCATAGTGTCTCATATCTTGTTTGCACCGCCACAAATAGATAAGGATTAACTATATAAAGGTACGTGAGTAAGTTTCTTTGAACAGGTTGACACACAGTAAAAATGGGTGTAGTGTAAGCAGCCAAAGATGCTTCGAGCTAAGACAGGATGCCTAGAATGCAGACGAAAAAAGAAGAAGTGTGACGAGCAGCGACCAGTCTGTGGAGGATGCTGGCGTCGGCAAAGTCAATGTATGTGGCCTACAAAATTTACAGATAGGCGCTATAGAGTGTCTTCCAGCATTGTTGGCTCTTTTCGGACATCAATTCCCGGTGTCACACTATCTGATAAAATGGTTCGACATTTGGAAAGATTTGCATGCTCTTTTTTGCCTGCCATAACACCACCACATGCACACGCAAGGCTACGACCTTTAACAGTATTTGTACCTTGTATCGTTAGAAAGGAATTCCTTGACTTATTCCTAGCATGTGGCGCTGTTGACCAAAGCTGGAAGGACGAGAGTCTGCGAGAAGAAGCACTGAAGTACTATGCTCGGTTCCTGCGTTGCTGGCGTAGTGTCGCATCGGGCGAGCCTCAGGATTGCGTCACTATCCAGCTGCTGTTGCTGCTCGATAAGCATCTTGGTACTACGAGCAGTCGAATAGTTCAGCACATTATGGCGGGAAAGGGGCTGATTGAAAGACAGGGTAGCGATGTTATAAATCCGTTGCACCGCGTATTGACAGAGTCATTTCTCTATAACTATGCTGTTGCAATTCTTTTTGTTGCAGAAAAAGATCTGCAGCATCTTCCACAATCAGGAGCAATTGCACGGCATGCTCCATCGTTAGAACAGGCCATCTTCAAGGCAGGAGCAATAAATAACAATCCGGTCTTTGGAGGCAGTATCGATCTTTTTGCGTACATCGAGGAAATTTCGTGGCTATTCCGCCGTGGCGCGTGCAAGCATATGAAAAGGTCTCCGGCAGATGTGGCGCGTGCGTTAGAGCTCCTTGAAATTCTGGAGCAATGGGCTCCACATAAGGAGACTGTCGTAAATGAGGGGGAAGTGATGCATGGCCTAGCATCAATGCTTTACTGCATTGCTGGACGTATTATACTCCATAAAGTTGTGGACTCAACTGTACGTGAAGTGTCGCGGTGCATCCAGGCCCTTGTGAACGACGCAATGATATACCTATTGCAGATAAAAGTGGGGGATTCTACAGGATGCGTTGGCAGCATCTTGGCATGGCCACTAGCAATTGTTGGATTTTGCTGTGTAGATGAACTTCGTCGCGGAGTAGTTCGTCAAAAAGCTCTGCAATTGGGAGATGTGCTGCATGCAGGTTTTGCGCGACAAATTCTTGAGCTTTGTGAGTTAGCCTGGGCTGGGCCAGGTCTAGATATCTTGTTTCACCAAGAAGTTCTCTGCCAATATTCACTTTAGTGAACAGTGCACCGATCGAAACATGATATCGAATCGCCTACTACTACATGGCAGGAGAGACACAGAACTCACGGCAAATTGTTAGATGTATTACATGGTAAGTGGTACTCCAGTGGCGCTAGGTCCAGTTCAAATGAAGAGAATTTTTTTTCATTATGGCAAGGCGTTTTCTTACTGTCAAAAATTAGCGTTAAAGGAGTACTCGCTATTACGTTAATTCATCATATAACGGCGAAACACTCAGTTGATTTTTGGAATGACAAAGTAGACCATGTAGCGAGCCGATTTGAGCTACAAATCGGTGAATGACGATTAATGAATGCCCACATCATTAAGTGATCGTAACTAAAACCTTACAGTAATAAATTTCTCGGCTGACCTCATAATAGTCTGGAAGGTTGGCCTCAAATAATAGTAAGCAACTACTATATTTTTTGATAGGTCGGCTGACAGGTCTACTTTTTTGCAGTTCCGAAAATTCCATATCCCGAAGAGTGCACTACGATGCATTCTCTTAGAATTACTTAATACAATATTTTCTGTAGCTGACAAATCGAGCCACAAAAAATCACGAGTATTGCTTCAATAACAAGGCGCAAGTTGAGCTTTAAATAGTATAGCCTGCAGCTATCTTACTAATACTCTTCAACTCTGTGTGGTTTAAAAAGGCACCATTTTTATATTCATTGATATAGATTGGACGCTGTTCTCTGGCATTTCTATCAAAGACTTAATTACCTGTGCAAGATGTCTTCAGAAATAACCTACTTCATAACTGGTGCTTCCCGTGGAATTGGCCTTGAGCTAGTTAAACAACTTGGGGAGTCGCCATCAAACAAAATTATTGGATCTGTTAGAAACAAATCCAAGGTCACTGGGCTGACCAAGCTAGCTGAACAAAATTCTAACATACATATTGTTGAGCTAGATCAGTCAAGCGAGGAATCGATCAATTCTTTAGAAGCACAGCTTTCTGCTCTCACTGATGGAATTGATGTATTTATATCCAATGCTGGAATTGCTGAGTCCTATTATCCAAACCTTGAAACTAACAGAAGCGTCTACATGGAACACTACGTGACTAATACTTTGGGACCTATACTGATCTATCAAAAGTTGCATAAATTTTTGCTTGCAAAACAGACCAAAAAAGTCGTCTTCATATCCAGTTCTGCTGGGTCGCTTGGAAGCAGATATCCAATGGTATTCAGTGCTTATGGTCAATCGAAGGCTGCGCTCAACTTTACGATGGTGGATTTGAGTAGGGAATTAAAGGGTCAGAATTTCACCATTTTCAGTATTCATCCAGGGATGGTGTTAACTGATATGGGAAATCAAGGTGCTGAAAAGCTCTCTGAAGGAAGTGCTGAGGTCAAGGAATATTTTTCATCGTTTGCAATCACCACTGAAGTAAGTGCGAGATCAATCTTGAAGCAGATTGCTTTCTCAGATCCATCGTGGTCTGGAAGATTCATCAGATATGATGATGGCTCTGATATTACATATTAGGTGGCCCTCCTTTCTGTCTCATTTTATCTTTTTCTTCAAATAAATGAAGAATCGAATCATCATCTGTGGACCTGTACCTCCATATATAGATAGGTTTAAGTAATTAACATAGATTTTTCAAGCTACTTTTTCATTTCTAGAGTAAGATAACGGGAAAGCTTTTGTAAATTAGCCGGTTGTACATTTGGGACCTTGAAATGCTTACATTTCCGAAGGCATCTTAGATGAAAAGTAGAAATGATTGTTTAAGCAATGTGAATGATTTTTGGTATTATAATACACCCTGATAATCGCAGCACAATACATGAAACAGACATGCATGCTAAGCGGTGTCTTGATTATTGGACTCAGATGCATGACCAACGGGAAATCTGGTCAAGCAACCTAAGCGTTGTTGGCTTTAGCCGCAATACAAATTATTTATTTATTTGTTCAATTATGTGCTGTGTGATCGATAACAGATGATGTGGTGAATTAAAAGAAATCTAGAACTAATGATCAGTGACTAGAAACTCAGATTGATATAGTAGTCCCGCAAGGTGTACTTGAGAATGTTGCCAATTATTTCGGACTGCTCCTGATAAGCCGCAGCTTCAAAGTTTGAAATGTTTTTGTAGCTTTTCAATGTAGTCCGCGCCGAAATGGTATGATATTGCAATAAGCAGAAAATATTGGTATCTTATGTGTAACGACATTGAACGTGGTCACATTTTGATGTGTAGTGAGGCAGTGACCCAAAAGATGATAGATACAGGTATTAATGTTTCATTAGCGGATCTCGAGACTTGATGAAGTTCTCGTGATTTCTTTGGGAAACCTTCATCGACATGCTGGTATGCGCTGGACATTTGAAGGATTGACTGATTTGTTTGTTCACTGACACACTGGAGTGTGCTGTATGGTTGCTGTTCCTGGTGGATACGCTGGGCAGATTTTTCTAGCTCTTGCTCATACTTGTGTCTCTTTACAGGAAGCTCTAGGTTCTCCCTTTGTTGTATGTAATGTATCAATAACAGGCGCTTTTTGAAATTCATGAAGATATTTGAAATTTTCAGAGATTAGAGCATCGAGGGGTTGTGAAAGAACTAGATCGCATTTCGGACGTATTGCCTGAAAAAGGTGCGCATAGGCAAAGACTGCCCATTGATCTTAAGATCAATAGTCATTTGTCTATTTAGCGTTTATTTCATATTCATTGTTTTCACTAAGACTGACCTGAAAGTGAAGCTAACCTTTAGCCGCATGATACTCACAATTATAGACTATCATAAGAACAGCAAAAGCTGTTTTGCCCCGACCTTTAGTTTCGGCCAAGGAGTAGCTGCGCTTTTTGCAGATTCCCCTACACTCTGTATCTTTGTTGGAAGCTCAGATAGCAGGCTGTTGAAGATTTCCATGAAAGTTTTTTTCTAAGGAGTTGAAGGATCCCATGCTATCAATGGTGTATAAAAAAACAGACCATCATACAAAATGGACTTCAAAAGCTTACCATAACTTAAAATTAAGGCTGAAAAAAAACCTCTACTATCAAGATCTTGCTAGTCAATACAAATGCCACCAATAGCATATGGCACTCAACTACTTGCAAACACTGAAAGGAAAAGTTTCGGCTAATACTAAGGTCTACGAATATACCGCATCATAGCCTGCACCACTCACAATTGAGTCTACTGTGGATGGTGTCATTTCGTCTGCGGCAATAATTTCATGATCTTAGAGACAGAAGCGCATCTCAGCAATTTGACGCATTTCTTGAAGCAAGCTTTTCTCATCATCCGCTTATAGATGCTTTGAAAGGAGAATTTGGTAATCATTTTCGTGGAATAATGAAAGCTGCTATGTACATAGCAGGAATCCCAGGATTCACCTTTGGAATTATTTCAACTCATGGAAGAAGTGCACTTAGACATAAGTAAGCGGTTGAAGATTACGCCATATCTAAATTTTTTATAACTGCTTCTTCATCTGCTTTAATAAAAATATATATAGGAGTTTTTTATAAATAAAAGTTATATATTATTAAGCTCTAAATAGGTGTTGGAGTAAGTACTCCTTTCTGAGAGGAAATTAAGGTGTAAGCTTCAGGTCTCCGATGTCTAGAAAAGTTGAATACTCGCTTTCGAGTGCCATAGCAATCATCTAAGTCAATCTCTGCCCAAGTAAGCTCGTCGTCTTTTGTCTTGCTCTTAGCAATTATTTGACCTGCGGGGTTTACAATGGTGGAACCTCCAATCATGTCCCACTTTCCATCATCCAGACCACAACGGGCAGTGCAAATCGCGTAAGTACAGTTTGCATAGCAGTTGTACTGAACACACAAATTATTGTGAAAGTTAGCTAAAGCTTCAGCTTCAGATTCTTTGACTTTCAAACCATCTGATGTCGAAGAAACAGATGGTGTATTATACCCTATAAGGACAAGCTCAGTTCCTTGAAGCCCTAGAACTCTCCATGATTCGGACCATCTTCTGTCATTGCAGATAAGTTGCCCAAGAATTGGCCCTCCTTCAATTTGAGTGCCTGGCCATCTGAAGGCTTTGAAGCCATAGTTTCCTTCCAAGAAATAGCGCTTTTCCAGATGCTGAACAGGAACGTTTTCAAGCGGCTTTTTATCTCCAGGAATATGCATCTTTCTGAATTTGTTGACGACATTCCCGGAGCCGTCAACAAAGATGGATGAATTGTAATGTTCTCCTTCATCTGTGAGCTCAGCATAGCCAACAGATACTGCGATTCCATATTCCTTGGCTTTCTCAAAAAAGGGTTTATACTTGGGATATTCCGTAACATCACCTTTCACAAACCACGAATCTAACTCCTTTCCGAAAGGAATGAGATGCCGAGCAAAGAAGGTACTAAAAGCGAGCTCAGGAAAATTGACAAGCTCACATTTTTCTTTATGAGCTTGTTCAAGAAGAGCTATCATACGTTTGACTACGTCTTCTGCTGGAGTATTCACACTGATAGGTCCAAGTTGAGCACTTGCCACCACTAGGTTGCGAGACATTTTAGATTGTACTTTTTAAGTTTCTTACACAATTTTTATGGACTGGCTCCATAATATCTCCAGCCTTAGTGGAATATATAAAGTCGACGTTTCTGTTGATATCAAAAAAGATTGGAACTCTACTGAGTGAAGCTCGAACAATTCTTATTGTTTTTATAGATAAGAAAAGTCCCGGCAAGTTATTAAAAATGATCGCCCAACGTTGCCCGAAAAATGTGCACTGCCCGGATCTCAAGTTTCTACAACTAACTCCTTCAATTTGATTTTTTGAATCCTGAGGAATAGATAAAGTCCAAGAAGTTTGAAGCAAGAGAAAAATCTTCAAACTGAGATAGATTGCTTTTCAAAAGCTAGCAATGCTTATCTGTGAAGGTTTTCGTCAATCTTTTTTGTTCCATATCGACAGAATTAAGGAGCAGAAATAGAAAAATTTGAAACATTTGCTAAGCGGAACTGAGATTGAGCTTTTCATCTCGCATTTTCTGCAATATCGAGCGGGCATTTCAGCAGTCGTTGACGAATGCATTGTAGCTACCCAAGCTCGCGGAGAGAGATTTTGCTGCTGTCAGCGACGTGAGGCAATTATAAACATTGAGGACGTTGTGTTTTACGGTATTGAACACCAACATGATGGCTACACACAGTGGCAGGTTGTTGAGTTGACTCTTACAAAAGGTGTACGAGAGGCTGCATAAGCCAATGATTACAGAGATTATAAGGGTTGCAGGATCCGTCTTTTTTTCTTTTTTTAACTCAGGCTAGCATTGTGTCGCTTATCAGATCTTGCTTCTGCTATTTGGGGATCTCATTTACAGCCATATACATGCTCTTAGCGTTGAAACCAGCTGGCTCGTTATATGATATCTGGAATTTC